>MJUU01054656.1:0-15378 GCA_002080025.1 Modiolus philippinarum | reverse complement strand
ATATAGATATAATATGCCATATTATGTAAATACCATCTAGTACTCAAATTTGATGCAAATATACTGAGAATATAAAACAATAGGGATATCGATATTATGCGATATGATGTAAATGCCATCTAGTACTCAAATTTTGTACAATATACTCAAAACACGCATCAATAGGGATATTGATAGAATGTGATATGGTTTAAATGGCATCTAGTACTCAAATTTGGTACAAATTTACTGAAAATATGCAACAATAGGGATATTGATAGTATGCCATATGATGTACATGCCATCTAGTACTCAAATTTGGTACAAATTTACTGAAAATATGCAACAATAGGGATATTGATAGTATGCCATATGGTGTAAATGTCATCTAGTACTCAAATTTGGTACAAATTTACTGAAAATATGCAACAATAGGGATATTGATAGTATGCGATATGGTGTAAATGCCATCTAGTACTCAAATTTGGTGCAAATATACTGAAAACATGCAACAAAAGTGATATCGATAGTATGCGATATGATGTACATGCCATGTAGTACTCAAATTTGGTACAAATTTACTGAAAATATGCAACAATAGGGATACTGCTAGTATGCGATATGGTGTAAATGCCATCTAGTACTCAAATTTGGTACAAATTTACTGAAAATATGCAACGATAATATGCGATATGATGTAAATGTCATCTAGTACTCAAATTTGGTACAAATTTACTGAAAATATGCAACAATAGGGATATCAAAAGTATGCGATATGGTGTAAATGTCATCTAGTACTCAAACTTGGGACAAATTTACTGAAAACATGCAACAATAGGGATATTGATAGTATGCGATATGATGTACATGTCATCTAGTACTCAAATTTGGTACAAATATACTGAAAAGACACAACAATAGGGATATCGATAGTATGCGATATGGTGTAAATGCCATCTACTACTAAAATTTGGTGCAAACTTACTGAAAATATGCAACAATAGGGATATAGATAGTATGCGATATTGTGTAAATGTCACTAGTACTCAAATTTGGTACAAATTTACTGAAAATATGCAACAATAGGGATATAGATAGTATGCGATATAATGTAAATGTCATCTAGTACTCATTTGCCACAAATTTACTGACAACATACAACATTAGGAATAACGATAGTATGCGATATGATGTACATGTCACTCAAATTTGGTACAAATATACTGAAAACATGCAGCAATAGGGAAATCGATAGTATGGGATATGGTGTATATGCCATCTAATACTCAAATTTGGCATAAATTTACTGAAAACATGCAAAAATAGGGATATACATAGTATGCGATATTGTGTAAATGCCATCTAGTACTCAAATTTGATGCAAATATACTAAAAATTTGCAACAATAGGGATACCGATATTATGCGATATCATGTAAATGCCATCTAGTACTCAAATTTTGTACAAATATACTGAAAACATGCAACAATAGGGATATCGATAGTATGCAATATGGTGTAAATGCCATCTAGTGTTTAAATTTAGTATAAATTTACCGAAAATATGCAACAGTTCGCATTTGGATAGTATGGGAAATGATGTAAATGCCATCTAGTACTCAAATTGAAACATTTACTGAAAATATGCAACAATATTGATATAGAAATAGATTCTGTTTGACAGAAGAAATAAAGAAATTCTTGTGTACAATGGACATTGCACGTGATATAAGATCGTGTTTGGAGTACGAAAAAAGGTAATGGACGCTGTACGATGATAACCCCTAATGTACGCTCGATAGAAGGAATACTTAATAAATAAGACGAGGGAAAAATTACCATCTTAAAAGCGAGAAAAAGCAACACGTGAAATAAAATACGACAGACAAAATATTGTATCTCCTTTTTTTATCCCGGGGCGGCTTTTTTATTTACACGATTGTAAATAACAAGTTTCGTGGAAAGTATTCTAGAGTTGAGACTGAAAAATGAGATCTCGACAAATTTTTATTGAAAATCTTCATTTTGTCCTGCAAAACTGGGACTAATATTATTGCCAGTGCGAAAACGGATAAAATTCATGTGCTGTATGCACCGGTCACTAAAAATATAAACTTAAATGCAAATACAATTGTATTAGACATCGTGTATAGTGTAAGGTGTATGGTGCATGGTGCATGGTGTATGGTACATGGTGTATGGTGTATGGTGCATGGTGTATGGTGTAAGGTATATGGTGTAATGGTGTATGGTGTGATGGTGTATGGTATATGGTGTAATGGTTCATGGTGTATGGTGTAATGGTGCATAGTGTATGGTGTATGGTACAATGGTGTGATTGGTTATGTTTTACTGTACAAGCACTGTAGTAGTATAGATAATATCAAGCAAATTCTTGCAGAACAAAAGCTTTTCTATGAAAATTTATATGAAAAGAAAATACAAAATATTGAAAAAGATAATTTAGATTACTTTTTTGACGATGCAAATCCCTTTTTAAACAAAATTAGTCAAGACCAATCTGATGAATTAGAGGGTGAAATTTCATATCAAGAGTCTTTAAGTGTACTGAAAAATATGAAGAATGGGAAATCGCCAGGTCTTGATGATTTTCTATTGAATTTTATAAATTCTTTTGCGTGGATATCAGACAGTATGTTGTAAATTCATTGAAATATGCATATCGTAATGGGCTGCTCTCAGTATCGCAACGCCAGGGTGTCATTACATGCCTTCCGAAGGAAGGTAAGTCAAAAATGTTCTTGAAAAATTGGAGACCAATATCTCTTTTAAATGTTGATTATAAAATTGGAACTTCCTGTATTGCTCAAAGAATTAAAAAGGTTCTTCCAGTTTTGGTAAGTCAAACTCAGATGGGTTTTATGAAGGGTAGATACATCGGAGAATGCACTAGACTAGTTTTTGATTTATTAGAGAGAACGGAAGAGCAAAATATTCCAGGGCTTTTATTACTAATCGATTTCGAGAAGGCTTTTGATTCTTTAGAGTGGGATTTTATGTTTAAATGTCTGAATTTTTTTGGTTTCGGTGAATCCTTAATTAATTGGATACGAGTTTTTCATTCTAATATATCAAGCTGTGTTCTCAATAATGGACACTGTTCGGATTTTTTTTATTTACAGCGAGGTGTGCGCCAAGGAGACCCTATATCTCCCTATCTTTTTATTTTATGCCTTGAATTTTTTAGTGCTGGTATTAAAAATAATGAAAACATTCAGGGTATTAAAATTAATAATTCTGAATACCTTATTAGTCAATATGCTGACGATTCAACTTTAATTTTGAATGACGATGAACAAAGTTTAAAAACGTCATTGGATATTATTGGTCGATTTGCTTCCTGTTCTGGCCTGAGAGCTAATTTTGACAAAACGGAAGCTGTATGGATTGGGACAAAACGGGGCTGTGTGGAAACTGTCAACACAAATCAAGATATAAAATGGAATATACAAGGAAAATTTAAACTTTTGGGTATAAAATTTGATTTGAATAAAACAGAATTTTGGTTGGGTAACTATGAAGAAAAATTTGAAAGTATCAAAAAAGTGTTGGGTAATTGGTCTTTTCGTGGCATATCTTTAGTTGGAAACGTAACTGTTATAAAATCTCTTGCGTTACCAATTATTATACAATGTTTGACAGTTTTACCAGAACCACCTCCTAATATTGTAGCAGATCTACAAGGTGCATTTTTTAATTTTTTGTGGCAAGCAAAACCAGATAAGGTGAAGAGAAGCGTAATATTCTCGGGGTATAAATTTGGAGGGTTAAAACTACCACATGTAAAGTCTTTTGCTCATGCTCTTAAGTTTTCATGGATTAAAAAAAATTTAGATCCGTTAAATCATTCTAGCTGGAAGTCACTTTTTTAGACAAAGTTGAATTATTAGGAGGTGAAAACTTTTGGATATTCTCAAAATTAGCTTTGCACAAATTGAAAGGAAATTTTTCAAGTTTTTGGCAAGAAATAATAGAGGTTTGGGGTAATGTTAATAAAGAAGACCACACAGCCCCTGAGTCTCAGGGGATTTTATCTCAACATCTGTGGTATAACCCGAAGGTAAAAATAGCTGGAAAGGAAATATTTCGAGAAAAATGGTGCAAAAATGGTTTATTTTTTATTAATGACATTGTTAAGACGGAAGGGGGCTTAGTTACTTTAGAAGACTTAAAGGTGAAAACAGGTTTGAATATCAATTTCATGGAATATAATAGTTTAATTCATGCATTACCTAGAGAGTGGAAATCCGTAATTGCGAGATCAGTCAAACTGGATGAAGTGACTAACTCGAATATCAAAACATTAAAATCTCTCCCGAAACCAACCGAATATTTCTACAATATATTGATAGATAAAGTTATTGAGAAACCAATTAAGAGTCAAATAAAATGGGAAACATTTTTTGGAAGGGAAATCACAGAAGATCAGTGGGAACAAATATACAATAATGCTTTTCAGTTAACCACTGATGCTTCACTTCAGGCTTTCCAATTTAAAATTAATCACCGTATAATATATACAAACAATTTACTGATGAAATGTAAATTATTAGAAACATCCCTTTGTACTTTTTGTAACGACACTGTAGAAACCATTGAACACCTTTTTTTGGAATGTCAATTCACAAAAAATATATGGAATTTCCTGCTGTCTTGCCTTCGGATTACCTTACACATGCATCTAGAAAGAGATTCTTTATGCTTGATATTTAACTGCTATAACGGTGATTTTTCTGAATGTGTTAATATTTCATGCTTACTGCTTAAAAAATATGTTTATTTATGTAAATGTAAAAATACTATTCCAAATATTGACGGTTTTGTCAAACTGTTGAAATACTACAAAAAAATAAATTTAGCCTCATGTTATCTGATATCCACGACGAAAGCTACTAAAGTTAAACAAATATGGGGAAATATAGCATTGGCATTTCAGATACAATAATTAAACAATTTAATCTATTTTTGTTATCTTTATTCCTTCATGTTGACTGTTGTTACCATATATTGAAGAAGAATAAAATTTATACTACAAAAAAAAAAGAAATAGTCAAGACGACTCTGCTTTTTATTTGGTCCCCGCCATGAGAATCGTTTCAGTAATGGGTGTTTAAGTCTACAGACATCAATAAGATCAAGTTCATTCATCAGTTAATGAATTTGTAACTGAGACTTTAGATTAATTTGTGCGACATAATTTATTGTGTCTAACTCATAGTCTTGGACAACATTCCAGTCACCTCCAATAATTACAGATGGATTTTCAAAATGATTAATATTTTTAGATAATGTACTAAAAAAGTCTGGACTATCTTCATTTGGTCCATATATGAAACATAGTGAATTAATAGTGTACATTTGACAACTCATTCGCTATTGCCGTGCCTGTAGTTTGTACAGCGATTTTGTCAACAGAGCGAAATTACTGTCTAAAAAACTTCACATCAAGGGTATGTTCAGTCACTGTTGCAATTGTCACTACAGAAGTTTTACGGTCGTCACCATGATTTGACAGACCATTACAATGTTTCTGTTTCACAAATGAGAACAGATATTTTTGGGTAGATCCAGAGTTTGATACCGGACTGACTAACACCGACTGTGACAAAACCGGACCTTCCACTGGCAGTGTGACGGGTGCCACGCGTGGAGCAGATCATGCTTACCCTTCCGGAACACCTGGTGATACTCCCGGTTTCAGTGGGACTTCACACTGGCAGTTGCTTTAGTTTTTTGTGTTGTTTTGTTTAGCACATTTGTCATCTTTTAGTTTTTTCTTCGTTGCTGTTTGTGATAACAATTTGTCCTTGTTTTGTCCGACCACTTCATACACTCACATATGCTTTTCAAACTTTTACATTGGTACTTTTTTAGGGTTAGGGAAGTAACACGTACCATGGATTTTAATTGGTTTTGTCTAAGGGTTAGAAAATGACAATTACCAATCAGTCATCAAACAGATTTTTCAATACTGTATTCTAGCTGGCTCTGTGACGGGTGCCATGCATGGAGCAGATCATGCTTACCCTTCCGGAGCACCTGATGATACCTCAGTTTTTATAGGGGTTCACACTGCTAGTGCTTTAGTTTTGTGGCGTTCTTGTTCACTTTTGTTTATTTGTTTTGTCTTTGTCATACTGTCTCAATTCTTGTTGCTGTGAGTTGCCGTGATGTTGGATTTATGATTTTAGAATTTCCCCTTTCCTTTTCTTGCTTTGGTATTCGTTTGCCGATGTATCTGTAATCTTGGATAGTAATATCTAAAATAATAAAGTTTCCAGATTTGTCTATAATTTCATTATTTATTTTGAATTCAATGGAATTTCTAAAAAACAAAATAAAATGGTATAGTTGGCGACGATTAAAAGATAAAAAACACAAAATGTACAAATTAAAAAACACATAAAAATGACAAAAATAGAAAGAGTCATTCTATTTTTGTCATTTTTATGTGTTTTTTAATTTGTACATTTTCTGTTTTTTATCTTTTAATCGTGGCCAACTATACCATTTTATTTTGTTTTATAGTTAATTTGTGGCCATCGCACAACATATTTATATTTTTGAATTTCTAAAAAGAATGGCCAATCCTCTGCTTGTGCTGGAATGAGAGCTTATCCTTCCAGTATATCCCCATTCTACAAGACACTGTTTTTCCTTCTCAGCAGTGCAATGAATGTCAGACAAAAGGGTAATATCTTACCTTTCTTTACATTTTGTAAAAATATCGATACGCTTTACTTTATTGAAAAGACTCCTACAACTCATTAAGACTATCTTCAGCGATTTCATACTACTTTATTGAAGAAAAAAAAATGTAGCATATAATGGAACATATATAATATATTTACACTTGGGCAAATCAGAAGCAGCATCATTGAAATATTTCTTTTGCATATATTGCATGGTGTACACACAGTGTCTGAGTCAACAAAATACCCATATTGTTCAAAAATATAATATAAAGAATGCCCACCCCTAACAAGATGACCAGTCTTATACACAAACAAATGTATAACTGTTAATACTATATCAATAATAATAAAAAAATTCTAAAAAGTTTCCCGATATTTCCATAGTTTTTTTTATATCTTCCCTCCCAAAAGAAAGAAATAACCTCCAGACGAAATTTGGTCACAAAGTTAATAAGGAAAAATAGAACTTTCCAAATAATTGTGCTAAAAGTGTTCTTTATATGTTCTTTATAATAATGCCAAGTTTGGTTCAAATCCATTCGGTGGTTCTCAAGAAGACGGTCTTTGTATGAATTTTCTCATTAGGTCAAATGGTAAACTAAGTTACCCGCTGGCGACCATCTTGGAAGAGGTCGGAAAGTAAGTAAGAACCAAACCGTCAGTCAAAAGAACGAACGGACAATGGCAACATCGGAAACACTAAGAAACAAGGACATCACTTGTGTACGGGACAAAAAAAGAAAAACGAAGACACACATACAGATGAACAACACGGACCCAATAAAAACCATTGGTGAGATCAGGTACACCGGTAGAGTAAGCATCTTTTGCTTCTTATAAGACACCCGCCGTGTTGAACATGTCAACTCCGGTAGTAAAGTCAAATCCGATAGAGGAAAAACAAACTTAGTTGTAGAGGGAAAGATCTGTTGTCATCTGGGAAACAGATATCCCATAGCGATCCACAAGATCGTGATGTCGACAGTAAAACTTCAGTAGTGATGACTTTAAGTTTTTGGTATCGTACCCTTGCTTACGCAGCCTATTTGTAAGCAACTGACTGTGTTCAATAAAATGTAGTCCTTGACATGTTGAACATTTTTGCAATTTAAACTTGACCTCTATCTCAAAGCGTTTTTGAAATACAGGACAAAAAGTATAAAAATCACGAAAAATTTGACCAATAAAGGGCCAAAACTCATATATAGGTGCTTGTATTTTCTTCAAAATTTTCATGTGGGTAGATCTTAACATGCTGAACAATTTTTTGCAATTCAAACTTAACCTCTATCTGTTATAGTTTTAATAGAAAATAAAAAAACATCAAAATTTTGAAAAATTTACGGAAAAATGGCAATAATTTTAAGATGGGTCATCAGATTTCTTCAAAATATCAGCACGGGTAGATCTTGTCATGCTGATCATTTTTACCTTGTCAAATTTTTTTTATATCTGTAACGGTTTTTGGGTTATTTGCAAAAAAAATGAAATTTATCCCTATGTCCTATTTTAAGTAACGGAAGCCATGAGTAGTATGATACTTGAGCGAGTCTAACGCGTCGCTCAAGTATTATACTACTACAAATTTTAACCCCCCAAAAAACCCTCAAAAGACCTAAAAATGACATAAATTTTATAAAAAAACGTAAAAACAGCACAAAAAACCCTATATTTTTTTGACCCTCAAAAAAAAAAAATAGGCACAAATACACCCCCCAAAATAGTTACACAGAAAAAGTGATAAAAAAAATTTTTGACCCCCCTTCCCAAAAAAAAAATTCCGGAAGTTCAGCAATTATATGAATTACCGAGTAATACACAATAAAGAAAAAAATAATATGAATTACCGAGTAATACACAATAAAGAAAAAAATTATATGAATTACTGGGTAATACACAATAAAGAAAAAAATAATATGAATTACCGAGTAATACACAATAAAGAAAAAATAATATGAATTACTGGGTAATACACAATAAAACATTAACATATATACACACAAAAAAAGAAAATTAAAATATGAATTACCGAGTAATACACAATGAAAGTTAGATAACTCTGTAGTGAAAGTTGTATTACCCGGTAATTGTCAATAAACATCCAGTTTATTATGTACTGACATCGTATTGATTTTTGTTGATTACAATATGCTATTTAAAGGACATGAGTTTTAAATAGACTACTTCTACATTTCAATTTAAATGACAAACCAAGCGTACTGTATATCAATAATGAATGTGTAATTGGATTGTTGATGTTTAAATGTATAAATTTGAGATTTAAATGGCTTCGTATGTTTTTTATGTCTTGCTTTTTTGTTTGTCATGTCAAATGAAAATTTTGTTTAAACTTTAATTAACAAAAAAATACCCTTAAAAATGAAGCAACCAACAGCTCCAGATTTATATCCAAAATTACCTATAGAAGATGGACAAAATTATAGACTACAAAAAATAACAGAAATAGAAAAAACGTTGATTAATGAAAGAGATAAACGTAAATCATTATACAAGAAATATAAGCGTGGAATAAATGCTACTGACGGAGTTGATACAAGTCTAATTTCAGCCTCCGTTATTTTAGCAGGTGTAGGAATTGCAGTGCCCCCCTTACTTCCATTGCAAATTGAAGCTGTCGCGTGTGGAGGTTTAGGTGCTTGTGTTAAACTTGTTAGACGTAAACTTACAACAAAATCAAAGAAACATTACGAAATTAAAACACTGGCAGAAAGCAAGTTGAATAGTATAAAAAATTTAATATCAAAATCTTTAACTGATGGACAAATAAATGAAAATGAATTTAAATTGATTTTAGATGAATTAGAAAAATATAATGAAATGAAAGAAAATATACGTACAAAACAAACACAAACAGTATTAAATGACAGTGAAAGAAAGAAATTGATTGAAGAAACAGAAGCAAGAGTAAGAAGTGAATTAAAAAAAATGGAAAATTTCTAATTTTCTTTAACAAAATTACTATAGTAAATGACCCCCCACCAAAATATGAATAAAATTTTTTAATTAAAAATTGGCTGAAGGAGGAATTGAAATGAATGATTTAATTAGACAGGATGATTATAATGATGATGAAGTAGAAACTTCTTTTCGAGATGATATGGATTTTAACCAGTATATAAGTACTTATATAAATGAATATTTTGAACAATTAGAAAATTTATCACCAGAAGATCAAATAACTCACAAAAGTAAAATAATCAAACAAATGGTAAAAAGATTTTACAAAGTAAATGACGAATTAGATTTAAATAAAGATCATAAAAATTTCTTTTTATGGAGAGATAAGGAGGGAAGAATTAGTTTATATGTAAGAGATAGAACTACTGGTAAGGAAGTTAAATTAACATGGTACGAAGGAGGAGTATTAAAATTTTATAAATTTAGAACTATTCTAGGAAACTATAATAAAATCTATCATGGGGGTGGTACTAATTTTATCAGATCTGTTTTAGGTGTTGAACATTATGAAATAACTAATCAACATATAAATGATGCTGAAAATAGATTAGAAAGTCTAAACCAAAAAAGTAGTATTTTTTCAGAAGATATAACTTCTGAAGAAGATGCGGAAGAACTTTCAGAAACAGCAAGTAGTGTGTCAACATCTTTTAAAGAAATATTAACATCATTTGAAAAAGAAACACAAACAAATGTAGATACATTTGAAAAAGAAACACAAACAGATATAGATAAGAGAGAAATGGATAGAATTATTAGAGAACTGGAAGGTTATATGAAAGAGTTTACAACAATCGAAGAACATATTGAACTTGATACAGCAAAACTAAATGAAGAATATAAAAACTTGAAAAAAGAAAAAATCAAATTAAAAGGAATAATAAAATATAGTGATAATCCCATAGAAATAGAAGAAACAAAAGAAAAAATTAAAAAAAAATAGAATCTGATATAAACATATGGCTTGGAGTAATTAATGCTGAAAGAGATAGAATACGTAACCAGTTAGATAGAATTAAACAAACAATGCGTAAAATATTATATAAAGACACAGCATTAAGGGAAAGAATTAAAACATTATTTAAAGAACAAGGAAAAACAATAGCTAGTATTTTAACTGCTTTTGGGATGATTATTGGTGTTATTGTTGAGGCAATTATCCCTTCTGGTGGTGGAAGTAGTCCCCCACCTCCGCCTCCTTCAGACAAAACAGATGCAAAAGATTGGATAAAAAAACAATTAAAAAATCTTGGAAAACTATTAGCTAAGCTTGCAGGAAAATTAGCAGCTGCATTGCCAGGAATTATCGGTGCTATTGTGTCTTGGTTGTTAAACGCAACAAAAGACGTAGTAAATTGGTTTGCAAAGAATTTATGGGCTTTACTTGTTAGTTGTTGGTTTATTATATGCTGCTGCTAGGGAATATTTAAAAAAATAAAATTAATAAATCTTATAAATAAGTAGTCCTACAATACCTAATACAACACTTCCAAATAATATTGCTTGTTTATTTTCTTCATGTTCTATATTCGGTTTATCTTGAACAAATTTATTAGAAGGTTTTGGAATATCTTGAACAAATTTATTAGAAGGTTTTGGAATATCATGAACAGGTTCTGGTAAAGATTTTTTTGTTTGTGTTCCATCTAATTTATCTAGCGAGCGAAGCGAGCGGTCCCCTCCTAAAGAATGAGAAAAATGTTTATTATTTATATATTCGTTAAAGCCTAGTTTTTGATCTTTTGTTTCTATTACAATTTTGTTATTATAACCAACAATGGTTCCAATTTGTAATCTCATATCACTTGGAGACATGCATAACCCAATACCATAGACATAATTAACGTTTCTTCTTGCGTACTTTAATACTCGTTCATAATGAGATATCTGAGAGGGTAAATCTATGGGGCTATTAATAGCATCTTGAACGTTTGCTAAGAATTGTTTTTGAGCGTCAAATCCTGTACCTATTTTTAGTATATCTACACGTGTTTGAGATTGTGCTCCTAATAAAGCCCATACAAAAGTTCTTATACTTTCATTAATACGTTCAATGCCTACTTTTGTAAAACCTTCTGATTTATCTAAAATAAATGTTGTCCAAGCCATATTTATATCTATTGTATGCTTAATAAAATCTTTTATATTTAATAATGGTCCATTCTGATAATGATTCATTCTATATTCAGCACTCGGTTTATAGTATTCGGTAAAACTTCCTAAACCATGACAAGATGTTTCTAATTTTTGTCTCCAATCTGTATGAGGAGAAATTTGAAATTCATTACATATTTTTTGATATGCAGCTTTGTCATAAGGATTTTTATAAAAACAGAAAGAAGAATCAGTTGGTAAGGGTGATTTAAGTTCTTTTAAGATTCTGGCAATACAATAATATAAATGAAACATATAAACCGTTTGGGTTAAATTTGAAGTGTTTTTTATATGATCATTATAAGAAACACCACATCCTGTACTTGCACACCAGACTGCAAAGTTTAATTGACATTGCCACCAATCAAACGAAGAATGAATCCATGTATTCCATTGTTCGTTGTAGTGTAATGGTGGGTTTTGATATTTTTGAAATAAATCGGGAAAAGTTGTTTTAAAGTTTTCTTTTTGATTTACAAATATTAATTGATTAACAAGGATTATATCTTTTTCAGAATATTTCGTGTAAGGATTATATGATGCATTAGGATTATATTTAAATTTTTTATTCATTTTTTACGCTTAAAAATGTACCATACTATTTCAAAAATTGATGAAACAATAAAATTACTTACTTACATTGATAACAGAGATGGAAACAAACGTATTGGTTTAAAACAAATAACATATTGCTTAGGTTGGCGTAATATTTCAGATGAACATATAAAAAAAACTGGAGACAAACGCATAGATATTATAGATTGTTATTATAGTTTTAAACAAATAGCGGATTTATTTATAAAAGAAAATATTGAATTGTCCGTAAACGAAACAAATGGTATTGCTTTATTAACCACTCCTGTTGAATTAAAAACGAGTAAAAGTTTAAGATATATGTTAGGATTTAATAAAACAAAAATATTCACACCTAATGAAAAACATTATGGAAACAGACCCATAGATTTTGCTATTTATAAAACACTGAATGTACATTTAGACCAAGTAAGCACTTATAATAATTATTTTGATGTTATGCCGAGTACATTATTGGCTGTTATTCCAGTTGAAAAAAAAAGAGTTTGGAGATATTATAACGGTAAAATTTGAAAATCCTGAATATAAATGTTTAGTAAATGGTGATATAACAGAATTTAAATTAGAAATTAGAAATGATGATAATAAAAAAATAAGTAATAGTTTTCCAATTAAATGTGTTTTAGAAATTATTTAAGGGTACCGCTTCGCTAAAAATTTACCTATTAAAAATGAGTATATTTGGTGATAAAAAAAACACGTAGATGCCTCGAAAATATTAAAAATGAGGAACGAGCTTGAGGTAATGGAAATTAATAATAATTTATTATTTGACAAAATTATAAATATACCAGACAGAAACACAATATGTATATTCGCTGGTATTAATGGCCCGTTGAAATTTAATCATGTTTTAATTTTGGTACTGGGGGGTGAATACGTAATGAATTATCCAGGAAAAATATTAGGTCTTAGTTTAATAAGTTTAAAAACAGGTAAAGATAGTTTAACTGTCATTGTGAGTGTTAATGATAGAATAACTTGGCATGGAATAGAATTGGATGAAACTGTTTATGAATATCATAAATATAAAAACTTTGATACCCCTTTAAAAGTTAAGGCTGGAGATACAATAAGTTTTATGAGTAAGAGTGATAGTCCTTTATGTATCAATACTCTAGTATCAGCGGTAATTGAATTATCAATTTTTAATCCTTAAAAATGTCGGCTTACGGAGAAAAATTAAATCCTCACAGAAAATTAAGAAAACCTCTTGGTGTAAAAGGTATTCGTCAAAGTATTAAAATAACTAATAATCCTTCAACTATTGATAAAAATCAACAGTTATTAGTTAGATTTCCTAATCTAAGTAGTAATGATGTTATTGTTCCCGGAACAACCAGATTAATTTTTGGATTAGAAATTGAATCTAAAGATTTAAATTCAACAATATATCAGAACATTGGAAGAGCAATAGTTAAAAAAACAACAATTAGAATAAGTGGGAATGAAGTTATGTCAATTGATGATAGTGATATTTATCATTGTTATGTTGATTTGTGGAAAACTACGACTGAACGTGAAAATATGGCATATCAAGGTATTGGAACCGAAAATATGTTAAAACATAGAGTTGGAGCAGGAGATAAAACGGAAAATGTAGAAGACCAAGCCATAGCAGATGCATACAAAAATAAATTTTGCATTCCACTTGATTTTGAACTTTTAGAAACTCACATGCCTTTTTACCAAGCCGGCCTTGGTGAAAAACTTCAATATGAACTTACATTCAACGATTACAACAAAGTTATTCATTCAACAGATGCAGAGGCAAAATATAAAATAAATGATATTTGCTTACAATTTGGTATAGTTTTTAACCATGAATTAGCAAGTCAAATAAGACATCAAATTGACAGTAAAATGGTTATCTTATATGATAGAATATTAAAATGCGAAAAATTAATTAAAAATAAATCTGATACACTCTGGAACATTAATATAAATACCCCAGCTAGAAGTATGAAAGGTATTCTGATGTTATTTGAAGACCCAGAAAGAACAAGCACCGAAACTTATTATAACCCTAAAATAACAAATGTGAAAATAACAATAGATGGTGTTCCGAATCAATTATACAGTGAAGGAATGGAAGCAGATCAACATTGGGATGAAATAAATAAATTCTTTGCTCTTACTTCAAAAAGAAATAAAATAACAGACACAGTTTTAAAAGATATACATTTATCTGATACAACATTAAAAAAATATCTTTCAACTAATTATGCTTTATGGTTAGATTTACGTTCAACAGATGATAATTTACTACACGGTTCAGGTAGAAGAATCGAAAATGCCTCTCAAGGTATAGCAATTCAAATAACAAAAACAGCAGGAGCTGATAAACCTATAAATGTTTATATTTATCTTATACAAGATACACAAATTAATTTTGAAGATGGAAGATTTAAAGAAGTAACATTTTAAGCTAGCGAAGCGAACGGGTTCCCCTGTAAGTACTACCCTTTAATTTTTTTATTTTATTTTATTTATAAAGTAAACAACTTCAGTTTCTTTAAAAATGGAGTTACCAAAATACCCTCATTGTGCTTTTATTTGTGGTCAGACAGGCTGTGGAAAAACAGAATTTGTTCTTGATTTATTAGAAACAGAATATCGTCAAGTGTTTAATTATATTGTTATACTTTGTCCAACCATTCAATGGAACAAGGCATATAAAAATCGTGAATGGATTGGTGATGTTAAAAAAACCAAAAGCGAAAAATTTGATAATTCTTAATCCTATTCTTAATAATGGAAAAGAAAAACTACAAGAATTATTAAGAATATTTTTTAAGAAATATGCTGGTCATACAACATTATATATTATAGATGATTGTAGTGCAACAAAAGAATTAACAAAAAAAAGGGATATGCTGTCTGAACTTGCATTTTCGGGAAGACACGCTGAACAATCGGTCTGGGTAATTTCACAGAGATATAATTCTGTGCTAAAA
>MJUU01054654.1:33476-54429 GCA_002080025.1 Modiolus philippinarum | reverse complement strand
GTTGATTTTTGTCAGATGATACAATATAATTATGTTATTTTTATGTTCTTTTAATCACATGTACATTGTACTTTGTGAGTTTCAAATTTGATTGGAACTTTAGTAATCAACTTTCAACTTTCTCATTTTTCCCTGGCAATTAGCTAGTGTTTTAGGTAATTCTGCTCCCTTGTACTTAGTCTTATGCAAATAATTTTTTTTAACCTTTTTCAATTCTAGTTCAACATTTGAAATGTTTAAATTCAATATCCGTCCACTGTTTTATACTGATATGACTTAAGCATACTAAGGTGTTATGTTTTTTTTTTTAACTTTTGCAAAATATTCATTTAACTTTAGCTTTATCATGTTTTTATATTTTTACCTGTTTCGCAGAAGGTGCAAGCAGGTCTAGTTTACGGGTTGTATTGAATGATGTAGATTTTTAGTATTTTATTTTTACATTTGTTTATTCATTCAACTTTCACATTACTCAGATTTCCCATTATTTTGACTTTCAACATTCCATCATCACAGGTTGTTGCTATGATCATATATGATAATTTTTTACTTTTGGTATATTTTTGTAGGTGCTCCACTTTGATTATAACAAAATATTTACAGTTTTATTGATTGATTGATTGAATATTGTTTAACGTCTACTCAGCAATATTTCAGCTATATCAAGACGAGAACAAGTTTGTTGATAAATAATCACTTTGGGGTATGGAAAGGGCCATGGGACGGGAAATTCTGACTATCAGTATTGTTACAAATTTAAAATACCTCATTTTTATACCCGTTACCTTTTACACTGATATTATACTGGTTTTTGAATGTTTTTATGATAGTATTAATAATTTGTATATCTGTGATTTTTAGTAGTGGTTACCTCCATATTTGTTACTGTTTTACATTTGTTTTAGTGACATTTACCTGAATGTTTACCAAGTTGCCTACCATTTTAGGACTATCTAATTCCATTCACGCTGATACTCATTTATACTCATTACATCATTTCAAAAGAATTCATTTCATTTTTATACAATACATGAATAAGTCTTTTTTCATAGAAGTTGTTTTATAACAATCTTTATACTCGGTTATATTTGGTGCCATATTTCATCTGTTTTGATATATAAAAACTTTTTACTATCATCTTGTATCATCACGCATTGCTGTTATGATGTTTATGTCTTATTTTAGTAGTGGTAGTTTTTTAATTGTTACTTCAATTTTTGTTGGTCATTCCAAATTGTATTGATGATTTTTAGTAGTGGTAGTTATCATTCAACTTTCACCTTCACAATTCCAAAGTTTCATATCAACAACTTATTTTTATTGCTAGTCATTCGTTTTATATTCGACTGTTTAAAAACTGCTCTGGTTTTACACACTGTTCAAATACTGGTTTTTGTTGAATGATTTTGTTAATCAAATAAGATGTAAATTTCTTGATTATATAAAAAAATTTCATTCATCTTTTCCATTTCTGAATTAAAATATTTGATGGCTGGGCTTGAGTATATTTTTCCAAATTATTTGCAATATTTTCAAAATTGCTTAAAATTCCATATGTCATATTTCTCATATTCCAAAACTTTTATTGGTGCTATATTGTCATACATATACTTTTTGCACTGTTTTTATGATACAATTTTAAACTGGTTTTTTGAATGAAAATAAAAATTTGTTCATAATGTTTTTGTTTCATTTTACATTTCATTTACGATGAGAACCACTCTTGCATTTTCCCATCTATACTAAGTGGTTGTTAATTAGATGGATATACACACAACACCTGTTTACCCTTACATATGTTGATTACATTTGAAGTGTAAATTGCATGACTCCTGTGGTGGAGATAAACCAATGTTTTATGCTCTGCGATCATTCTTGCATTTAGAATATAATTAACAAATCAAGACCAGAAAAAAACAAATCTGCAGAGTTGCTTTTAATTTTCTGTGGACAAATCCTGTTACATTTTCCCATGTTTGCTAAATCGTTTTAATTAGTCAGCTGTTGATTTCTAACCCTTTCATATGTTGATTGTATTTGAAGTGTATTTTAATTACATGATTCCTGTGACAGTTTCTGGAATCGTTCTTGCATTTCAATCATAATTAACAAATTAGGATAAGAAGAAATGAAACTTGTCGAAATGGCTACTTCATAAATTGGAGAGTTGTTTTTTTAATTATGTCATCTGCGAAAAAGGATGTTTTCATGGGAAATGGTGTTTTTTTTTTCTTTGATAAAATGGAAATGGTTTTATCGTTTGCTTTGAGAAAGAGTGTTTGGAGTAAATTGGTTCAACCCATGTTTCATTTAAATCTTTATTCTCAAAGAAAATATCTACATCAGTCTTTTCAAGTAATTCCACTGATTCACTTTCAAATACAATCCATGTATTGTCGGTTTTCCATGAATAAATTGTCGAAAATCTATTTTTACAGTTCCCTGATGTACACACACACTAACAAATAATTCATTGTCTGGCAACTCGAACTGTTTCAGACACATTGAAACATTGAACTGATCATAGGATTCAAATGTATGTCCAGGAAGTCTAATACAATCCGAACTATTGTGTGCATTTTCCATTTGGTACATTGAACTAGTAAGTGCTAAAGTTGCACTTAACAGAGACAACAAAATCATAACCCCAATGGTTTTAATTAAATCTATATGAAAGTCATAATTTCGATATATGGAACTAAGACTGGATCTTATGCTTGCAAACCTGCTTAAAGATTGTATGTTCTCTTGGGGGAGCATGTTAACGTAACAAATGTCAGAAACAACTGGAAGGAGTCAACAAAAGCTAACTATAAATATTTTGAAGAAAAGATATGGAGTAAATATAAATCCATATTGCATTTATCTTTTCGGGTGTCATCTAGATGACGTGTACATTAATTTGACCAGAAGTTGCAACCGAATTCTTCACATTCCAACCCGATGCAATCTTGATGACGTATACGTTTCTATGGCAATTAAGTGGCCGCCATCTTGGGTTGCAATAAATGCAGGTTCAACCCCCAGCCGCCATCTTGGGTTGCAACAAATACTGGTTCAACCCCCATTACATTACTACTTAGGCGTATGGCAATTTAATTTTGAAACAAAGTTACGCCAAGAAGTGCGTCTTCTTTGTTTCAAGGTTCTTCGAGCTTTTGCACGAAAAACTCGAAAATTGCCAAGATTATCCGTCGTTGGATGTTTATTGAAAAGTTGGTCTGCCTTTTTACGATTTATTAGAGCATCATCACAGTCATCGTCAAACCAAGGTTTCCCAGGCCGTTTTGGGTTTGCCGAGGTTTTCGGTATAGATTTATTTGCAATGGAAAGTATTTTTTCACTGAAAAGACTTGTGGGATCAAGAACATCTTCGAATAATTCAGATGTCAATTCTTCTCTACATAAATTTTCATATAGTGACCAATCAGCTTTATCAAATTTAAAGCGCTGCGGCTTTCCTCCAGTGGTAGAATAAAGATGTTGAAGAATGATAGGAAAGTGATCACTACTACATAAGTCATCGTGTACTTTCCAAGAGTAGTCCAAAAGTAGCGACGGGTCAGTTATAGTTAGGTCTATAGCTGAGTAAGCCCCATTTCCAGGATGTAAATAAGTGTTTGAACCGTCATTAAAAATACATAAAGTTTCCTGCGACATTATGTCTTCAATCTTTTTACCTTTGTCATTCAACGCAGAACTACCCCACAGTGGGTTGTGAGCATTGAAATCGCCCATAATAATAAATGGGGCGGGTAGTTGGTCGGTTAGGTTTTTAAGTTGACTCAGACTGGGGTTGAAATTTGGTGGTAAATACACAGAACATAATGTGATCGTTTTATCTAAAGAAATTCTCACTGCAACAGCTTGAAGATCGGTATTTAGATCAACAGTACTGGGGACAAAATTGTTGTTGACAAGAATGGTTGAGCCGCCAGCAGCTCGTTAATTCTCAGCTACATAAGTGCTGTAGAGAGAGAGTAGTTCTTAACATTCAACGTATCCGCAGGATTAAAAGCTTGAATTGATAAAGTAATTTCAATGAAATTTATCTTAAAACCTCGGCAATTCCATTTAATTATATTATTCATTTTAGTCGTATTGGTGAGAAATTTCCCTTTCGGGAAACCGAGGGATGACGAGACGATCGATCACTTGCAGACGAAGACCTACTGTGTGGTCGTTCATTTTCGATGTTGTTTTCTGGTTCTGATGTATCCATGTCGGTACCTAATGTTCCCCAAATGCTAACATCCCAGTAGGGTTTTTTGCGTGAACCAGATTTTTTAGATTTGCCAGTGTCTTCGTCTGAAGACAGGCTTTCATATCTGTTAGAAGTGCTAATAGCCGATTTGGACTTCTCGTGTCCACCCTGTCTTTGGCTATTTGCACTTTTTGGTTGTTTCTGTTTTTCTGAAGTTGATGAACTTTCTGCAGATTTATGCACATGTTCATTTGTGGCAATTTCAAACAAGACAAATCAATGAGAGTAAAAACATGAGACTATTTAAATATTCATCTTTATCATTATTAATATTTCATTTTATTAAATTAAATAAATGGATATGGAGTATACGTACATGGGATTAAACTTCAACGAATAACGTTTACTGTAAATAAAGGAAGAAAGGGGGGGGGCAATTGAGTTGTTGGTATTACATAATAACCTGTGGCATTGGTAGAGTTGTACATGGCTCTTTTCCCTTTTTCACTCTCAACCTGGGGTTATCAGTGAATACAACTAGGCATTTGCCAACTTCAAGTCGAATTGAAGAAAATGAGGTCTTTATATTTCAATATGTAATAATCGATAGTGATCTTTCTCTAATCATCACTCATGTATGTGCAAAGTTTCATTAAGGTATTACAAGTGGTTCTCAAGATATTATGCGAAAACCAAGAGTTGACGACCGGACGCCCAGACACCATTCATCAAATTATAAGCCGAGTTCGACTTCGTCGCAACTCGGCAAATTGTTTTCACTCAAGGTACCTGTATAAGATTAGAGTAACGAAAATTATAACTACTTTCTTTTTACTATATTAAATCGATCAATTCAGGTGGTGATAAGTTGTACACAATTTTAAAACTTTCAACAGCTTTTCTAGTTCTTTTTACCTGCATTGTTTGTATTTTAACTCTTTCTAATAAAGTTTCATAATTTGTATTATAGTCAAAATATACAAATCTAACAGCTCTCTTTTTTTCAATTTTGTTAGTATTTGATTAAAAGCAAAAATGCCAAGATAATGGACAAAAATTGAAAAATGATGGAATGAAAGTGATTTTACAAAAAAATAGTTAACCTGTTCAATTTACTAACATTTCTTCCAATACTTTTAAGATTTTTTTAATTACTGAACTGCTTTCTTACAGATATTTTTAATATGAAAATCAAAATTTAACTAAAAATCAATATCAACCCCAAAACAGTATCACAGCTAATTTTAGCTGTATCAATATCAAAAACAGAATCTTTATTGTGAGTTATTACTCACGGATATTGCCTGAAACTTTCAGGATTGCTTGCATAAATTTAATATTAAACCAACTCCTTAAAACATTACTCTTTGACTGCAAATCACTTTTTATTTAACTGAAATCCGTTACAAAACAAAATGAGGATAATGGCATGTCGTGTTTCCGGAGATCATTCCAAAGTCTCAACATTTCTAGAAAAGCAAAATACAAAAAAATCAAAGTTGCAAAAATGAACAGTAAATTTAGTTTTATTAAATTACCGACATTATTCTTGCTTCCTGGAGAACTGGGACTCAAAAACAGTAATCGTGATATATCAGAAAGTGGTTATTATACTGTAGTGAAAAATAGTGAAATTCAGTTCACTGTTATTTAAGCGATATATTAGAATTTCTTACAGTTATATGAGAAACATATGACTTACAGCTCAATTAGTTCGGCTCGTTCAGCTTTATCAGCATTAGGATTAGTTCGTGACTGTGTTCGTGTAGGTTCACACCCTATTGTTATATGTTTTATGAAAGGTATTTATAACTTAAAACCGCCCATGCCTAAATATGTTAAAACATGGGATGTAAATATTGTACTCAACAAATTACGGTCTATGTCACCAGTTAAATATTTTTGTTTGAAAAATTTGACATTGAAACTTGAAATGCTTTTATATATTTGATATTAGCGGGAAGGACTCAATCTTTACATTTATTGACCATACATCAAACGATCAAGGGAACTAAGTCTTATATTTTACATTACAGTCAGAACTTAAAACAATCACGACCAGGGAAGAATAATCCTGTAGTTGAAATATAATCATATCCACCGGATAGGAGATTGTGTTTTAAAACAGTTTTAAAGGAATGTTTGAAACGAACTGTACATATTAGAAAGACAAATCAATTATTCATAAATTATCTGAAACCTCATGTGGCTGTCACAAAAAGTACTGTAAGTCGTTGCTTGAATACACGTTCAGCATCTGCATCCAATAGTAGATATATTAAAAGCAGTAGGGTGGTCAAGTGCAAAAACATTTAGTAAATTCTATGACAGAGAAATTGAGATAAACAAACCGGATTTTCAGAAAGCTGTATTGAGTTAATATGTTTCCTGTGTATATGTTCCAGACCATACGCGTATTTGGAAAGAACGCGTACGGTCCATACCATACGAGTATTTTTTTCGAAATACTCATACGGTCGGACCGTACGCGTATGGTCCGAACGTACGCGTAAGGTCTGGCTATTTCAAAGTCTGGAGGTGTTCTTGGATAATATGTCAAAAAATTAAAATACCGTATACAATATTATTCAATGAATTAAGCTCTAATAAGATTTTCTAAAAATCGTTATTTTAAAGAAATATATCAAAATTTTCCCCAATTACCCCCAAAAGGGTGCAAATCCCCAAATCACGTAAAGGGACGGCGGACTACTGACAGTGTGACGGGTGCTGTGCACAGAGCAGGACATGCTTACCCTCCCGGGGCACCTGATGTCACTCTTGTTTATTGAGAGTTCACACTGTTGGTGCTTTAGTTTTTTGTGTTGTATATGTAATGTTCGTGTGTTTTGTGGGCATATGGTGTCTTTGGTCTTCCGTCTTTTGGTGTTCTTGCTTTTGCCTTGTCTCTGGACATTGATTTGTGTAATCTTGTGCTTTGTTCCTTCGGCATTCTACTGCCGTTGTTATTGATACTAATTAAGTAACTATTAGTCAGAGATTATGTCACTGTTTTTAGTATACGCATTAATTTTCATTTTATTTCGTGCTTCAATGAAATATAATTATTATATATGATAGTTGTGTTATTGTCATATATTGTTTACTATTAGTATATATTGTAATAATTATTCAAAAGCTTCATCTGCTAGCCCTAAATTTGAATAAACTGTTCTTACTGTATTGATTTTCGTTGCAGAAGCATACTTAACACTCAACAGGAACAGAGAGGTTGGTGTAATTCCACAGGAGAGAATAGCCTTTCAGCCAATTTTACAGCTGCAACTTCCGAGCGTGGAGAAAAAAGTTTTCATCAGGAGAACAGTACTACATGTTTTGCAAAGCAAGTAAGAAACTTTTATTTAAGAAAAAAATCAACTGCATGTCGCTTATAATCTTATTATTCTAAAAACAAATTTAATATAAAAATGTTATTGATTGATTGATTGAATATTGTTTAACGTCTACTCAGCAATATTTCAGCTATATCAAGACGAGAACAAGTTTGTTGATAAATAATCACTTTGGGGTATGGAAATGGCCATGGGACGGGAAATTCTGACTGCCACTGGAAAAGTAGGGTGAAATCACCAAGGGCGGGGAATTTAGCCTTGTAGCCGATCACCTACGGACCACCCCAAAGAGAGCTTGCTACAAGGGTTCTTTAACGTGCAGGAAGCGTGGCATTTCTTCCAACACGTGGACCTGAGTTTACATCCCATCCGAAAGATGGGTTGTGTATTTATTAATCCCGCACAACCACGGAATGGGNGAATAAACTGTTCTTACTGTATTGATTTTCGTTGCAGAAGCATACTTAACACTCAACAGGAACAGAGAGGTTGGTGTAATTCCACAGGAGAGAATAGCCTTTTAGCCAATTTTACAGCTGCAACTTCCGAGCGTGGAGAAAAAAGTTTTCATCAGCAGAACAGTACTACATGTTTTGCAAAGCAAGTAAGAAACTTTTATTTAAGAAAAAAATCAACTGCATGTCGCTTATAATTTTATTATTCTAAAAACAAATTTAATATAAAAATGTTATTAACTGATGAGTCAATTCACTTAATCGAGTTGCTTGTATCGAAATTAAATGCCTTTTAAATAAAAAATGATATTCTCGCGTTGTACTGGGGTTCCGATTGTAATGTTAAGCGTTCATGGAAATGTTTATCATAATAAGAAACGTGTATCACCCATGAAGGAAAGGACACATGTTTTATTTATTTTATGTGTCACAGTTTTTATTGTGTATTATACTTATACATATTTAATGCAATATTTTTATATTGGTTCATATTAATATGCGTTGCACAAAGGACATTAAATTTTGTGTTGTAATGTATTATGTGTCATGCACATTCTTACCTGTATATATCAATTATGCCATTGTATACCTCTGTTTTGTCATGCATGAAAAAAGTTCAAACAGAATTATGTATTAATGCAGATTTCTTTTCATTGCCAAAAGTGACATCAGACTTTCACATCTCAATGGGAACAAGGCAAACTATCAAAAGCTTATTTATTAGAAAGCAAGCTCGTTTCGGTGAAATTAGCAGAATAATCTTGTTATCATCAAATGTTCTACGTGATAAAAGTTGTTTTCTTATCATAAAATTTATTGCAGAACACTTTGGAGACCAGAATAGTGCTGACAAGATAATGAGGGAGACAGACCCAAGCATCATGAAGCGCCTTGGTAGGCAAGTCCAGTGGTTTGATGCCAATGAGTGGGATCGCGTGAAGTATGACGTGGTCATAAAAGGCAACATAGCTAAGTACACTTAAGTTGGATCGGGTGTCTTAAAATGCACATCCATCTTGCGGCATGTGATGAAAATAGGACTTTGCCATTTAAATAGTGAAAAATGATATCGAATAGTATTGATATTAGATAAAATAAAATAAGCAACATTTATGCTGCGAATGTGCAAAATATTTCACGTTTTGAATTGAGATTCACTGGAGATAATTCTAAAGGAATAATAAGGCTAAAGGAATAATAAGGGGAAATCGCATTTCTAGGTGACCCCAATTATTTTCATACTACATTTACAGCAAAATCTATCTTTTCATTCAGATTAAAAATTATAATACAGCATTTCCTTCCATTAAAGACTTTTGAAAACTCAGAATCTTGCTATTTCCAGAAGCTTCTCCCTGAAAAACCAGTTCAGTGGCCTATTTTTGAGTAAAAAGTTTAAGTACATTTAATAAACTTTCAATCACAGAAAAATAAAAAAAATCGATCACTTTATTCTTAGTACCACGAACCACCTAAATCTTTGTTGATCCATTTTCCATTCTTGATCTAGAATGTCATATAATTAATCTCCGGTATTGGTAGAAAGATATTTTATAACACTATAAAGAGATTGAAATGGCAAACACTCAAATCCGTTGTCTGTCCATGAACTATTTAGATTTACAATTCTCCTAAATTATTCGATTATCCGTTTTCAAGCAAATTTACCCAACTTTACGGCAATGGATTATGGTGGGTCTTATATGCTCATTTTTTCTTCAATCCAATAATACACAAAGATGCCAGCACATTTATCATTGGTATCCATGCGTAAATTATAATTTTCAGTATCTTTGCTGAGATTTTTGAACCAAATTGAACAAAACTGTTTTAATGTCATTACAATGATTGCCTCTTTGGTTTTATCCAATAAAAACATTGCTTCCACTGTGTGATGTATGTGAGTTGTAAATTGAAATACGGAGAATGTATTTATTAGTTTCCTGTTTTATCACAAAAATCAAATGCAAAAGAGAGCTCACATCCAATTTATACATACATCAAAACCCGTCTTATACGACATCTATCAGAGTTCAATTTACATCAGGACTCATTGTTTATAAGACTTTATCATTTCTTTCCGCTCGTTTTATATAGACTATTATGTTTCGATGTAGTCGGTTATAAGATGCGGAGCCAAAATCACACGTTACACATATTTCGTGGATTTCAGTTTCTATGCATATGTATTTTCGATTGATTGATTGATTGATGTTTTACGCCAACTTCAGCAATATTTCAGCTATATTGTGGCGAGAACTGTTGGGTTTATTGAAAAATTCTAATAAATACATAAAATATTAATATAAAACCATATAGCTTTATACAAGTAAAACAAATGTGTAAAATGTTAAAAAACATAATAGTAAATTTTTGGTTTAACAATAACAATATTAGAAATTAGAAACCTGTTTAAAATTGATCTATTTAAATCTTACTAAATAAATTGATTGCTTTAAAAATTGAACGATTTTGTCGCCTGCGACGTTTGAAAATAGGTATTTCGATGTTTGCGGGAGCAGTCAAAGGCATCTGTCTTACTTTTAATTCTTTTATTTCAGTTCTCCCAGAATAAGCAGCAAATAAAAGATTTATTGTTTGCAACAGGCCACAAGGTACTGGTTGAGGCTAGTCCAACAGACAGAGAGTAGGGTATTGGAGTAGGTGTCTTCGACAAAAGAGCAGCAAAACAGTGGCGAGGGCAGAACCTACTAGGGAGAGCGTTAGTGGAAGTGAGAGACGTACGTTAGACGTGGGAGGGCTATCCAGTGTGGAATTGAGAGAGATTAATGTAATTTGAGAGAGCTATTCCGAGTGTAAGTGAGAGACGTGCATTTGAGGTGGGAGGGATATCCGGAATATTGTGAGTTTAGTAACATATTTATATATAAATGTTGAAGCGAATGAGATGCATTTGATTTGATCTCGAGTTGAAGTGAGAGACGTGAGGGCTATTCAGAGTATGTGTATGTGTATTTGTGAGTGAGATTTAATGTGTATATATATATATATAAATGTGGTGTGCAAATAGTTGATTGTTCAGATGTATGGGTGCAGTGATATTTAAAAGTTGATTGTTTAGAAGAAGGTAGGGAGGAATTTAGTACGTGTGCATGCGTTTCTTATGTCAAAAAAGGAATGAGAGCCTGTGACTGTGAGTAATTACATATTATGTTTATGCAATTAAAAATTCAGAATTTAAGTGAGTGTGTTGAAGTGAATTTACTTTTTATGTTTTCGTGTAGAGTGTGTTGTAAATGAATGTATTTTTTTTTTGTTATCGGAATAAATGATATTTATGATATTTATGTACTTTTTGTTGTTATATGTTAATAGTAAAACAAAATACTCTTGTCATCAGCGTTGTAACAAAAGTTGGTATGTGAACAGAAGAATAGGTATAGAGGGTTGAGTAAAGCTTATGAGTAGCCGATGATGATGTATATCTCAATTACATCTAATCATGAACCTCTGAAAATACAAAATACAAAGTCAGATATTATGCAGTAGTACATACTTGGTTGAATTACAGTGAAACCTATCTAAACCGAAGCCTTCTGTGACTGAAGAATTTGTTCAGTTTAAACAGGTGTTCAGTTTACACTGGTTCAAAATGCATAGAAAATGAAACAAAGGGTCTTCACATCATGTTTGGTTTCGACAGGTTTTCGGTTTTGTCAGGGATCGGTTTAGACAGATTTCATGTGTAAAACCAAATGTAGTTAACATTTTAAACGTTACAGAGAGTACATGCCACAAGTAAGCCATTTCAAGTTTCAACCTGCTAATCATTATTAGTATATTGAGTACATGGGCTACATATGAATAATGTGATTTCCAGATGAAGAACAATAGCGGTGTTACAGTCTCCCATTGACTCCTAGGTTAAATTCCGTGATTTCAAAAATTCAAATAAAATAGTAATGAATTTTCCCAGGTGCGGGAACTTGTTGTTCAGTTAAAAGATCACCAACACGATAAAATAAATACATTTAAACCATATGTTGTGTAATGAATAAGAAAATAAAATTCAATTGAAACGTTTCGGTTAATTTTGTACATAGTCGCAACAACGAATTTTCGGATTTTGGTCGTATTTAATTCGATCCGTTCTAGCTTGTTATGCGACTTATGAGTGTTCTCTCAACTGTTCTTTGCTCTCCATAATCCACCTAGTAATATTCTATGCTCGTGTCGATTATAACATGTACAAATTGGCCGGAGTCACTACAAGGCACTTTTTTAATAGTTCTATTTTCTGTAAAAATTAGGGAGCAACCATTTGATTTCAAAAGGGGGGGGGGGTATTTCATCCTGGATTTTTTTTTTTTGAATGTAACTTCTATCCTGGCTTTTTATTTTTGTTCCAAGCCTGTCCTGGATTAACTCGCATAGTCATCCTGGATTTTTTTAACTATATATAACCGTCCTGCCTTTTTTTTTTTAATTTGACCATAGGACACCCCCCTACCCCCCCAAAAAATCAAATGGTTGCTCCCTTAGGCGTATTGCTTAGCGTTCGTGCCTCTCTTTCGACGTCAGCGCTGTTTCGGAGCTTGTGCATTATTTGCATAAACCCCGATGACAGCTGGCAAAACTCGATAACCGTGAGACTCGGGATACCTTTATTTATTAGAGCTATTCAAGAATAAAGGGCTACGCCGAGCGCAGCATGATACGACCGCAGCATGTCGACCACTGAAATTTCAACAAAAGTAGTTAAAAGTGAATGTGGACACAGTAAAGAGCTTGACACAATAATTAGATGGACACAAAAAGAAGCTAGACACAGTTATTAGCTAGAAACAAAATAGGGAAAAAACCCTTTTGATTACTTACTGATAAAAAACCGTGAGAGCTATGCAAAATATGTACTATCAACTAAAACTTTACATCCATAGAAATTCAAAGAAAAAAAATCCATCGAAATCTGATGAAAAATAAAGATATGACATATTTAGAAAAAAATGCAATTTTGGCCCCTTTGACTCCTTATAGCTCGGAAACAGTAGACTCTACAAAAATTCAGTTGACATACTACTGAAAGCTTAGATCAAGAGGAATCGAAAGAAAAAAATCCCATCAAAATCCGATGAAAAATAAAGATTTGACATATTTAGAAAAATTGCTTTTTTGGTCCCTTTGACCCATTGTAGCTCGGAAACGGTGAAGACCTAAACAAAATCTGTTGACATACTACTGAAAGCTTAGCTCAAGAGGAATCCAAAGAAAAAAATCCTATCGAAATCCGATGAAAAATAAAGATTTGACATATTTAGAAAAATTGCTTTTTTGGCCCCTTTGACCCCTTGTAGCTCGGAAACGGTAAGACCTACAAAAAATCTGTTGCATACTACTGAAAGCTTAGCTCAAGAGGAATCCAAAGAAAAAAATCCCATCCAAATCCGATGAAAAATAAAAATTCTACATAATCTGCAAATTCACGATTTTGGCCCCGTTCGGACCCTCATAGCTGGGAAAGGAACAAAGTTATCAAAAATCTAATAGCTGAGCGCCATATTAATTTTTCACAAGGAATCCATTGAAAAAAACTGCATCAAAATCGGACTAAAAATAAAAAAATTTAAATTTTGGAAATTCGCCTTTATCTCATGAACGGTACATGCCACATGAAATCCATGGCCATACTCCAGATTGGAAATGTCCTCAGGAGCACACTGAAAGAAACCCCATCAAAATCCGATAAATAGTAAAGATTCTACAGTAAAATATGTGAAAACGAAAAATTTAATCCTTTTTGGCCCCTTCTCTTAAAACGGGTGAGGCCACAATGACCAAAACTTAGCCAAGCCTTCATTTTGTGCCAAGGAACATTGTGTTAAAATTTCATAGGGATTGATCAACTGGAACTAAAGTTATTGACCAAAAACAAAAGTGTCTACAGACGACGACAACGACGACGACGACAACGACGACGACGACAGCACCATATCATTATACGACCGCAAAAAGTTTTGCGGTCGTATAACAAAGGGAGCACACGACTATCTTGTATTATGG
This sequence comes from Modiolus philippinarum, assembly GCA_002080025.1. Taxonomy (NCBI): domain Eukaryota; kingdom Metazoa; phylum Mollusca; class Bivalvia; order Mytilida; family Modiolidae; genus Modiolus; species Modiolus philippinarum. Next base: position 40,396 of record MJUU01054654.1, on the reverse strand, counting down.
AATCGGCCGACAAACCATTTTCACCCGATCCTGTTTGTTCGAGTAATGCGTCGTCAAAACGAAAACGAAGGTCTTCATCTTCGTTTAGCAGCAGACCTAAAACATCATTATGGCCATGGGTCTCGGACTGGGAAACAACGACTGCCGAGAAACACCTTCACATTTTTTATGATGATGACTATTCGGACCCAGAAGTTTTACGAAACGGACGTATCAAGATCGAACTGAATGATGATCAAATGGAATACCTCGAAGTACTCATGAAGCACCTAAAATTTACATTGCATAGCGGTGACTTGGTAGACTCTGACTCGGACTTCAGGCTTCATAATGGTTTTAGCAGGTTTGAGGCAACGTTGCGTGGACTGCAAGGTGATATCTGCAACGCAGAGAAGCCACAGAAAATGAAAGGGTAAAATGTTATGGTTATTAATATATCCTTGGATCACCACTTTTTTATTATTAGAGTTTACTTTATCACAACGAAACCAAGGTGTAGTTGATTTTGAAAAAGTTAGCTCTCTTTTTGAACCATATGGATACCAAAGCAAAATTTACAGTTGAGCTTAGGTATGTAGAAAACCAAAATAATGAAACTGCAGTAATTATACCCCCACGAAAGTTTATGCAGGGGGTATATATAGGAATCACTCTGTCTGTCTGTCAGTGACAATTTTTCGTAACAGTTTTCTCAGTAACTACAAATCACTGCCACTGGAAATTTTGTATGCAAGTTTAATACAATGTCCCCTACCGCAAGTAGCGATTTCAGGTTTGCCGGGCGTCTACTCTCTGTTTAACGATTTAGTTAATTTATTAGATCTTACTCCATTGAAGAGTGGGGGGAATCATTTTGTGGCACTCTAGTCTACAGTACCTCTAGCTTTTAGTTTGCAGATCTTTATGAACAAATAAAAGGGATATGGAGTAAATATACATGGTCATGGGACAAAATCCAGGTACATGTACAAATACATGGTAAGATTAAGTATTTGTGAGCAACATAACTTTATTACTATTCCTCTATGGATATCAATACCCTATCTGAAAATATGCACATATTGCATAACATTTGGGATGACAGTCAATGTCAGAGTGCCACTTTAAAATGACAATGGTTTCGATTGATTGTTTGATGTTTTACGCCAACTTCAGCAATATTTCAGCTATATTGTGGCGAGAACTGTTGAGTTTTTTGAACAATTTTAATAAATAGATAAAATATTAATATAAAGCCATATAGCTTTATACAAGTAAAACAGATGTGTAAAATGTTTAAAAAATAATAGTAAATTTTTGGTTTAACAGTAACAATATTAGAAATTAGAAACTTGTTTAAAATTGATCCATTTAAATCTTACTAAATAGATTGATTGTTTTTAAAAATTGAACGATTTTGTCGCCAGTGACATTTGTAAATAGGTCTTTTAGACAATCAGCAGCATAAAAATCACGCCTGATATCGGCAACATCTACACATTCAACTAAAACATGTTGAATTGTATAAGGACAATTACATGGAATACATTCAGGTCGATCATCACTGTTGAGGATAAAACTATGTGTTGTTCTAGTATGTCCAATACGACATCGGGTCAACACTACCTGTTCCCTCCGGTTTTTACCGCAGGAACCGACTTGTTTACCGACGTCTGACTGTATTCCATGCAGTTTATTATTTATTTGCAGATACCATTTGGCCTGCCATAACTTTGAAATGTATTTAACGATTAAAGGCTTCATGTCAGTGTACGTTACTGGACAATCCGCCATTTCGTCATCTAGTGCATCCTTGGCTTCCTGGTCAGCTACTGTGTTTCCATGGATCCCCACATGACTAGGGAACCAAACATAAATGACTTCTTTGCATAATTCTACAAGTGATTTGAAGAATTCGGCTATTTTCAAAATAATTGGGTGTTTTGTCTTTCGACTTTCAATTGCCAATAGGCAAGAAAGCGAATCGGAACAAATCATGAATTTATTTGATTGCGATAAAGCTACAAATTTAAGTGCTGAGTAAATAGCTTTAGCTTCAGCAGTAAATATGGAACTAGAGGATGGTAATCGGAGAGTTGCTGCACGATCTCCAAAAACGGCTGCAGAAGCCACTCTGTCTCCATCCTTAGAGCCATCATCTGTGTAAATTTGCAAGTATTCAGGATGTTCAGATTTAATTCTTGCAAAGTCCTGCTGGATAACCAGAGGATTGGTATCAACCTTTTTGTGTTTGCGTAGTTCAAAATTAAATGTTGGTTTTGGGTTCAGCCATGGAGGTTTTTTGGGAGTTTCTATAGGAGCTATTTTATCTAAATTTATATTAGCAGATTCAAGGTGTGGTTTGATACGAAGACCAAAAGGTTGTATAACATTTGGGCGTTTTTCATAGTCAGCTTTGTGAAGAGGTTTGAAAACACAGTTGTGAAAAGGATTGGAAGGATACGCTTTAAGCTTTGTTGCATATTGTAAACCAAGTTTAATACGTCTTTCTTCCAAAGATGGTTCATTTGCTGCAACATAGAGACTCTCCACAGGAGAAGTTCTGACCGCACCTAATGAAAGACGCAAACCTTGGTGGTGAACGGTATCTGATAATTTAATGGAATAAAAAAGATAACAGGAAACACCTACAATGGCCGAAAAACATAGCCACATGCCAGAAAGTAAATAGGAACTGCACAAGAAAAAAACCCACAATAAAAATACAAAAGACAAACATAAACAACGATAGGAACTCGGGACAGCCGGACTTGGTACCGGCACTAGCAAAAGCCAGCGGTAGGGTTAAACCGGTTTATGGGTACCCAAACCTCCCCTTTCTCAGTCCCGTTTCCCTATCGTAGAAAAAAACATACGAATAAAACCCATACAGGTAGACTACTAACTCTATGACCACAATCTAGAAAAGAAAAATGGGGGTACAAAACGTAATTTTGAAAGATGAGTCAAAGAGTGCTCGCCGCTAAACTGCCGGCTAGCTCAAGGAGCCTAGTCTGCTGGTAAAACCCTGTCGCACTACGGAAGGAAAATCAAATTCAAAACTCCCAATGGGTTTGGTAAAGAATTGTCATGTATTTCAGTAGACATCGGCAGTATCAGTGAGAGGCTAGTATGTGTGTAAAATCCTCAGGTCACTGGATCCCAAAGCTAATTTAACGGACACGTGCAGAATATCCTGTCGATATCCCCTATTGCATAAAGAATGTAAGTTACGTCCCAGTTTTTCTGGATTTTTAATCAGTTTGGCATTTTAACAACATTTCCGTAAAATCGAGGATGGGAAATGCCCTTAGAAATAAGCTGTTACCGAGTGACATTATATTTAGATGTCAGATGTTTATATCTTCGATAAAACTTTTTAAATGTATTTAACAATTTATGAAATCTGTAACCTTGCTGCAAAAGTTTTGAAGTGATAGTAAGGTTACGTTCATTGAAGTCGTCAAGGGTAGATTTACGGGCGGAACCGTAAATAAAACATCCATAATCTAGTTTTGACCGAATCAACGATCGATATAAATTTAATAAAACAGTGCTATCTGCACCCCAGTCGGTACTCGACACAACTTTTAAAATATCTAATGCCTTAAGGCATTTGTTTTTCAACATTTGGTATGGGGAAGAAATGAGAGTTTACTATCAAAAATAAAACCAAGGAACTTGGCCTCTTTTACTATAGTTATAGGGTTATTGTATAGTTTAAGCTCTGGGTCTGAGTGCATTTTCCGCTTACAACAGAAATGCATCCCAACTGTTTTCGACCTTGAAAATTTAAAGCCATTTTCAACTGCCCATTTTTCGATTCTGTTTAGACATAATTGCAGTTGGCGTTCTATGTTATTCATATTTTTCCCACGATAGCAAATCAGAAAATCGTCTACATAAAGAGATCCGTCGATGTTATCTTTTAAAACCTAGGCCAAACTATTTTTTTTAATACTAAATAGTGTGACAGAAAGGATGCTTACTTGCGGAACACCCATCTCTTGTTCAAACGAATCAGAAAATGTAGAGTTGACTCTAACATTGAATTCACGATCCTTGAGAAAATTCTCAATAAAATTTGGTAAACTTCCTCTCAACCCCCAAAAAGATCTTTTAAAATGCCATATTTCCATGCTGTATCATATGCTTTTTCAATATCGAAAAAGATGGACACTGCAAGTTCTTTCTTTAAAAATGCATTTCTGATAAATGTTTCGAATCGAACTAAATGGTCTATTGTTGTACGACCTTGTCGAAATCCATTTTGGATGTTCGACAGAAGATTGTTCGATTCGAGATACCAAACAAGACGGTTATTTATCATCCGTTCCAATGTCTTACAGACGCAACTAGTTAACGCTAGTGGTCTGTAATTCGATGGCTCTGAGTGGTCTTTACCCGGTTTTGGAATAGGTACTATAGTTGCTTGTTGCTACATAGGTGGAAGTTTCCCCGTTTCCCAAATTTTATTAAAAAGATTTAAAAGAATTTCCAGAGTTGATAAAGGAAGATGTTTGAGGAGTTGATAATGCATATCGTCAGGGCCACATGCCGTGTCATGTGCCTTATCCAAGGATTGTTTCAGTTCATCCATCGAAAACAATCTATTGTATTCCTCTGTAATTTAGATTTAAAGTTAAGTTTGTTTCGTTCTTTTTGTTCTTTAATTCTCTGGAATGTGGGTCCTAGATTTTTAGAAGAAGAATGTTTCTCAAAAGTTTCTCCAATTTTATTTGCAATGTCTTCTTCAGATGTTAAAATATCTTGTCCCTTTTTGATGTGATGGACATTAGCTTTTCTATTTTTACCCTTGATTTTCTGTACCATATTCCAAACTTTGTTCATAGGGGTATGACAATTTAATTTTGAAACAAAGTTACGCCAAGAAGTGCGTCTTCCTTGTTTCAAGGTTCTTCGAGCTTTTGCACGAAAAACTCGAAAATTGCCAAGATTATCCGTCCTTGGATGTTTATTGTAAAGTTGCTCTGCCTTTTTACGATTTATCAGAGCATCATCACAGTCATCGTCAAACCAAGGTTTCCCCTGTCGTTTTGGGTTTGCCGAGGTTTTCGGTATAGATTTATTTGCAATGGAAAGAATTTTTTCACTAAAAAGACTTATGGGATCAAGAACATCTTCGAACAATTCAGATGTCAATTCTTCTCTACATAAATTTTCATAAAGTGACCAATCAGCTTTATCAAATTTAGAGCGCTGTGGCTTTTCTCCAGTAGTAGAATAAAGATGTTGAAGAATGATAGGAAAGTGATCACTACTACATAAGTCATCGTGTACTTTCCAAGAGAAGTCCAAAAGTAGAGATGGGTCAGTTATATTTAGGTCTATAGCTGAGAAAGCCCCATTTCCAGGATGTAAATAAGTGTTTGAACCGTCATTAAAGATACTTAAACTTTCCTGCGACATTATGTCTTCAATCTTTTTACCTTTGTCATTCAACGCAGAACTACCCCACAGTGGGTTGTGAGCATTGAGATAGCCCATTATAATAAATGGAGCAGGTAGTTGGTCGGTCAGGTTTTTAAGTTGACTCAGACTGGGATTGAAATTTGGTGGTAAATATACAGAACATAATGTGATAGTTTTATCTAAAGAAATTCTTACTGCAACAGCCTGAAGATCGGTATTAAGATCAACAGTACTGTGGACGATATTGCTGTTGACAAGAATGGTTGAGCCGCCAGCAGCTCGTTCATTCTCAGCTACATAAGTGCTGTATAGAGAGTAGTTCTTTACATTTAACGTATCACTTTTCTTCAGGTGCGTTTCCTGAAGACAAAATACCGCAGAATTAAAAGCTTGAATTAATAAAGTAATTTCAATGAAATTTATCTTAAAACCTCGGCAATTCCATTGAATTATATTATTCATTTTAGTCGTATTGGTGAGATATTTCCCTTTCGGGAAACCGAGGGATGACGTGACGATCGACCACTTGCAGACGAAGACCTACTGTGTGGTCGTTCGTTTTCGATGTTGTTTTCTGGTTCTGATGTATCCATGTCGGTACCTAATGTTCCCCAAATGTTAACATCCCAGTAGGGTTTTTTTGCGTGAACCAGAGTTTTTAGATTTGCCAGTGTCTTCGTCTGAAGACAGGCTTTCATATCTGTTAGAAGTGCTAATAGCCAATTTGGACTTCTCGTGTCCACCATGTCAACGGCTATTTGCACTATTTGGTTGTTTCTGTTTTTCTGCAGTTTATGAACTTTCTGCAGAATTCTGTTCGTTGGCTTTAGTATTTCTAAGGCCAGTCTTTAAATTTATGTTTTTGGAAGATGATTGAACTTTTGAAGGAGATTTGGACACAGATTGTATTGATTGCGATGATTGTGTTGACTTCGTTGAATTTGAAGCTTTGTTAAATTTTGATGGAGTGATGATTTTTTCTTTCGGAAGAGTTTTTACAGGTAATGGGTTTGGAATTTGAGTGTCAATTGGCCGAGTATAATTTGTTTGTGTTTCCACATGCGAGAAAGATTTAGGTTTTTTAACTTTGTCTGCATATGTTGATGTTGATGTGTTTGATGAGGAAATTTGTTGACGTGCGTCTTTGTATGAAATGTTTTTCTCTGTTTTAAGTTTTAAAATTTCATTTCCTTGATAAAAAGGGGACAATCCCGTGAGGAGGCCATGTGCGCACCGCCGCAGTTTGCACATTATTGTGCATTACCACACTCGGTGCCCTGGTGTCCCTCCTCTCCACATTTGAAACATTTCAGCTTGCCCCTACATTGTTTGGTGCCATGACCAAACTTTTAGCAAGTGAAACATCTATCAGGGTTTGGTAGGAATTTGTCCACCTTTATACCAAAGGGGCCAATTTTCAATGATGTTGGAGGAATTGAACAATTGAAAGTTAAAAGAAAAGTATTAAGTTTTACAGCGCTTCCTGATTTTTTCGAAATAAATCTTTG
>MJUU01054654.1:0-33189 GCA_002080025.1 Modiolus philippinarum | reverse complement strand
TGTGCATTACCACACTCGGTGCCCTGGTGTCCCTCCTCTCCACATTTGAAACATTTCAGCTTGCCTCTACATTGTTTGGTGCCATGACCAAACTTTTAGCAAGTGAACCATCTATCAGGGTTTGGTAGGAATTTGTCCACCTTTATACCAAAGGGGCCAATTTTCAATGATGTTGGAGGAATTGAACAATTGAAAGTTAAAAGAAGAGTATTAAGTTTTACAGCGCTTCCTGATTTTTTCGAAATAAATCTTTGAACTTTTGTGACGCCTTGTGGTGATAATTCGTCATAAATGTCCTCATCGCTTAGCTCTAAGATTGATTGATTGATTGCATATTGTTTAACGTCTACTCAGCAATATTTCAGCTATATCAAGACGAGAACAAGTTTGTTGATAAATAATCACTTTGGGGTATGGAAATGGCCATGGGACGGGAAATTCTGACTGCCACTGGAAAAGTAGGGTGAAATCGTCAAGGGCGGGGAATTTAGCCTTGTAGCCGATCACCTACGGACCACCCCAAAGAGAGCTTGCTACAAGGGTTCTTTAACGTGCAGGAAGCGTGGCATTTCTTCCAACACGTAGACCTGAGTTTACATCCCATCCGAAAGATGGGTTGTGTATTTATTAATCCCGCACAACCACGGAATGGGTCCTATTTCTATATCTCGGGGTCAGCCTCCGTTTAGGAGGGGTCACACCCCGCAAGCCGGAGATACTGGGTCCTATTTCTATATCCCGGGGTTCCCTCGGGGTCCTCTGTTAGGATGGCTCATACTCCAAGCTCAGAGGATGCTGCGGGCCTATTCTTCAGCCGGGACCGCGCACGGCGGCTTAGCTCTAAGAGATATTGACTTCTATCTCTCATAATACCACGACTGCTATTAAGAGTTCTGTGAGGTGATGCCGAACCTTTAAATTCCAAAATTTTATTTTTTTTTGAGTAAATTATCACTGAGGTTTTCATGAAGCTTCAATAAGTAAATCACCTGATCGCATTCTGGAGACGTTTTTCACTGTTCCAGCAATGCTTTGGATGGTCTTTTGGATAGCAAATGGATTGATTTTTGATATTTGCTTATCAGATGATCCAGTCAACACAATGAATTTGGTCCGACTGTTATCTTCAACTTCTGGTATAGAATCGTCTAGTTTTCTTTTTCTGTTTGGAACTGGTTGGTTTTGAGGAGTTTGTTGTGCCATGAAGAAAGAAAGGAGATTTCAACACCTTTGTCACCCACCCACCACGGAGTGCCAACAGGGGCGATACTTTGATTCTAGGGATCTCCACCAGAAAGTATCAAGTGTTCCAAAGGTGGTATACTCAAGTGGAGCGTAACCATCAGTCACTGATGGAAAGCGTACTACTTGATTGACCCATGAGCCACCGCCTTCTCCAGTATCCCTACACTGTATTGATGGTTTAAATCAAAACAAAAATGTTACACACAAGTTAACTTAAACTCAAGTTGGAAAGATTTACTGGAGGGCTTGGCGTGACCAGCCGATTGATCGGACCGGGCCAATCCGACCTCCCGTTTAGATGATATCAGAGCCAAAGTAAGATATTGATCCTGTATGCTCATCCCAACGGGTATTTTATGGCCGTACCGGGAGTCTGAAAACAGGGTCGCACCTACCAGGATCTCGTCAACCATCGACACGGGTCTCGACACACGGCAAACGTGTCGCCTCTGTTAGGAAGACTCATACTCCAAGCTCAGAAGATGCCTCTGGCCTATTCATAAGCCGGGACAGCGCACGGCGGACCATGGTTTCGGATCGTAAATCATGTAATTCATTGGTAAATCGATTTAAGCCTAAATTTGTTTGGAACAAGATAAATTTTCCTCAAATGAAAAAGTATCTAATAACTTCCGCTTCGGTCTCTTCCCTTACATATTGGCACTATGTATAATAAATAGTCTGGTGTTCTATTCTGTGCTAAAAATCGGCCTTTACAACAGCAGGCTCAACGAAGGCTCCAGTTCTCAACAAAAATTAGCATTAACGAATGATACTAATCCTTATGTGTCGACTCCGTTAACAGCGTGAGACACTAAAAGGGTTTTTAGCGTAAACTGTCTTAGCGTTTCACGCCTTTTACATTTGACATTTATCATTTAATGGTTTTTAAAACATTTGCAATTCGGTATACATCGGATAAGTGAAACTTGGAATACCTCAATGTTTATGGCCCGTGATTATATAGGGAAAGCCTAAAAGTTGTGAATTAAATAATTTATAAACTATCTGATAACCATTATATAAATGATCACATGTCAATTACCTTAACACACCTATTAACTATAAATGTCTCTCTGGGCGTCAATGTTTCTGAATAAGTTTGCTACTTTATGGTATTGTTTCTTTGTAGAGGCATATTTTAACCATTTTTTTTCTATACAAAGTGTGCAATTGTACAATTATTAAATACGAAAATACTGAAGGTACTATTGACTTTAGTTTCTGCACATGTGCATTTCGACAACATATGTCTCTTTTGTCCAGATCAAATCAAAACATTTGGAAAGGTATAATTTGGCAAATAAAATTAAAGTATTTATTTTAATAATATATACTAATGGAAAAAGGAACTGTTCACCGAATCAGAATGCTATTAATTAATAAAAAAATCATATTAAACCAAGACATATGATATGAAAACTACAACGCAATTACCACTAATAATTTAATCGGTTTGCATTTTCCAGTATTTCAAAACCTCATCCTTACAGTATGATTGTGTCAAGTCAGTGTGCGCTGTTATTTTCTATTAATATAGTAACTTTAGGTATTTACGTTTACGATATATATGTATATTTTTTCACCTCAACTGGGTAGAGGCAGGATAGGTTTTTGCTGTAAGTTGGTGTCCATCGTCTAGCTGTAATAAACTTTTCAAAAACCATTTTCTTTGGTCAATTAGAACCAAATTTGATAACAATTATCTAAACAAAATGAACAGCAAGTCTTCACTCCATGTTACATGGTTGCCATCAGGTAACATAGGTAAACTTTATACCTATGAACACCAAGATTTATTCACATGAAAATGAAGCTCTTTGACATTGAGGTTATGTGGACTGTCTATGTCAGCAATGGCGTAGGTGAGTGAACAATGCTCTTCAGAGCATCTTGTTTTATTTTTTTATCATTTACTATTGCAGACACACTGAAGCGGATTTTCAAGTAAAAATACGCATTATGGATTTACATTGCAATTATACGATTATTCATAAACATTGAAATAAATCATACCTTTTTTCTTAATTTGAAAAAGGGTGTTAAAGGGAAGCTTTCGATAGATTTATAAAGTTCTTGAAAGACAAAGCTGCCGGGTGCGTGATTGAAAGGGGAATGCCTATTCGGACGCTTATTTTCCTGCCCCTACCCATTTTTTTCCATACGGAAAGACTGATACGGGAACAATAGACAAAATGCATGCAGCGAACATTAAGTCTATTCTATATTTCTCGCAAAAGAGTAGTAGCTATGTACCGTACGGAAGGCTAAATTCGTTCTCATCCTGATATATCTGAATTATCCACTGGTTGTTTATAATCAATCAAACAAAACAACGAGATAGAGAAAATAGGGGCTAGTGAAATTGACGAAATAAACTCCACAATTTGTGTAAGTCATCTAAAGATAAATATACGATTTCAACGGCCATCATTTACATTGCTAATTCATGTGTGGAGGAGTTATTCAGACCAAAAACTTTATTTTCTCTCATTTGTATTATATACGGAAAAGAAATTTTCAAAATACGGATGATTACGGAAATACTGAAACCAGAGGAGTAAACGCCTCTGCATTTGACGTTAACGATAGCTGAAAAAGGCGTTTGACGGTTAACGATAAAGGGAATTCACACCCTCTAATTCCTATTTATTTACATATATTAAGATACTTACCATTCATCGAGTACTTTCATTTCAATATTCAGTAAAGTGCAAAACCATGTTGCCGTGTTTACTGCATCTTCTTAAGTGAGCATTAATTGCAGAAGTTCCATATTGACATCCGGATGCAGAAATCCTTCTTCTAGAAAGATAATAATTAACAACTTTCAAATCATCATCATTTTTGAACTGAAGTTTATATATTCACATATTTTAAAACAACAGTGACATTTAATGGGGGCTGAAATGTTCAGCCAATGGCATGTTGACTTGTAAGTTTTCCTTTAATCAGGAAATTCCGCGAGAAAATTTGCAAATAAATAATGTGTGAAATGACATTTTGCTGTTATCAACAGCAAAGAAACTTGGAATCACTCGATGTTTATGGTTTGTATTTTATATGGGCTGTCTCAAAGTTTTTGATTAAATCAGTTATAAACTGATTCAGCTGGAATGATCATTAGTAAATTTCCCTAACAATCTAATTACTATTAATGATTGATTGATTGAATATTGTTTAACGTCTACTCAGCAATATTTCAGCTATATCAAGACGAGAACAAGTTTGTTAATAAATATTCACTTTGGGGTATGGAAAGGGCCATGGGACGGAAAATTCTGACTGCCACTGGAAAAGTAGGGTGAAATCGTCAATGTCTTATTAGCAATAAATTCAGATGTGAAAGATTTTATGTTGTTTCTCTCATCTTATCAGTCTTTAAATTTTTTTATCACTTGGTTTTAGAACGAAACGAGTAATAACAAAATCAAAACATATCACTTTTATAAAATTTTACTTTAACTTTAAAATTACTGAATGGTTCGGTACGTTTTATAGATTCTATATTAATACAACATAAATAGTTGATTTTTCAATCGGTCTCAATTTAAACATTAAAATAGCTATAAATACCTATTTTCTTTCACTATAATATCCAGCTTCATTTTTAAGCGCTTGTATGTAAAATTTTATCTAAATGGGAAAACATTGCTATTTACTAACAAACTCACCTTACGGTAGTAAACCCACCCGGGGTAACCCGAAATTTTCAACAAATTCAATTAATTTTCTTTAAATTTGCAGTATGAAAACATGTGTACTAATGGCAAAAGCTGACATGGCCTTTGGCCAGGTGAGCTAAAAGGGGACAAATTTGGTACAGTCTAGATTTATTGTTCAAACAGTAACAAACAAAAAAGGACAACTGTTGAATATCTCACAAGATTAACGGCCAAGGTAGAGAAAAGGCACAGAAAGGCCCGTTTATTTTAGAAAACCAAAAGAACACCAACAGTAGTACAATAACTATTTTAACAGAAAGAGATGGACTCAATACATATTTTCGAAGAATTCACAAAAATTCAACTTATGGGGACCATTTAACACTACAAGTAATTGCGACAGAATTTTATTGCCAATTTTTCATTTTATATACATTGGGAGAACAGCATCATTGCATTGTATCCAAAACAAATGACTTCGACCCAAATATACCTGTTTTGACCCTTGGGCATTATCCCGACAATCTTACAGTGTGATTCTCGTTGCGAGACAATTCACATCTCTAATGTATTTTTATTCGAAGAAATTGGACAACTTGGCATTAAGTTTAGAGGATGAAGAAGAACAACAAGAAAAAGCAAACAATTAACCGCCTGAATAAAATGAGCCTGTTGTTGATGAAGAGTTGAACCCGGGAACCGGCCATGGTGCAAATATATATACTGGTATTGATTCTTTTCAGAATAAGTTCTGGAATGAGTTGTCCAAAAAGAAGTAAGGTATGTGCCTTTATGGATCGTTTTGCTTTTTCTGCGTAGATAGGTATTTTTTATTTACTAAAGGGAAAAATGTTTTAGATTTTGGTTGATTGATTGATTGATGTTTTACGCCAACTTCAGCAATATTTCAGCTATATTGTGGCGAGAACTGTTGGGTTTATTGAAAAATTCTAATAAATACATAAAATATTAATATAAAACCATATAGCTTTATACAAGTAAAACAAATGTGTAAAATGTTAAAAAACATATTATTAAATTTTTGGTTTAACAATAACAATATTAGAAATTAGAAACTTGTTTAAAATTGATTATTTAAATCTTACTAAATAAATAGAAAATTGAAACGAGAGGTAATTAGAAGAATATTATGCTTCAATTTTAATGCTGTAAAAGTTTGAAACTGAGTTATGTGACACCCATATAAAATTTCTTTTCGCTTAGATTAATTTGATGTTTTTTGCCTTATCTATTATTTGAATTATGTTTAAAACTTGCCAGTATCCAAAAATGGATGCATTTCATATCCAGGAATTTCTCATTTTTTTTTAGTATTCTCAATGGAACATTCAGGGAATTTCTTTAATCTTTTCCGTTAAAAATATATATACCATTTCCGAGATCTTCAATTTTAAAGTATCTTAAGAAAATGTTTTCCTCCTGCAAAGGTCTGTCTTTAGTTAGTCATGGCGTTAAAATTATGACTTTTTTTGCTCTGTCATTTGATCTACTGGTGTGAATTTGGTCTTCTGTTTGATTTTTATCTGCCCTAAAGACACAGATGATGACAAAATGCCCAGTCAGGATTTTGACACACTAGGTTTGAAGATGAGATGTTCATCATAGTGTGATGAACTATCAAAAGAATAACTCATTGCCTTTCTACACTGTTGTGTACAAAGACATTCATGTTTGCACTAACATTTTTAAACCATGAAGTATACTTTTATGGATGACTTGAAGTTTGAGCCTATGCAGGTGAAACCAAGATTAAGGACGTTTAATCCTTAAAAACAGAATGAGTGTGACCTCCGGAGAGACCAAAAATGTTTAATTACATTGTTTCAAAAGTTATTTCGAAAATTCAATTGTAGGAGAAGCAGTAAAAGTCCATATTGAAAATCTTGTCATGCCGAATGAGGATATCCTTGTTAGACAGCCAGACGAGGAACATGCTAATCGTTTGATTGATAATTTGAATGCTGCAAACAATTTTACAATATTGTGAGGGTATGTGATGATGCCAAAACAGATATGGAAAAGTTATCAAAGTCTGGGGAATGAAAGTTAATTGGAGGCAACCATACTAGCATTGCCCTCCAAAGGATTCTTGAAAGTGAACCAACATTTCGATTACTGAATGTAATAATAAATGTGTATTGTGCACTGACAGATGAGGGATTTATTGATTGATAGATGTTTTACGCCAACTTCAGCAATATTTCAGCTATATTGTGGCGAGAACTGTTGGGTTTATTGAACAATTTTAATAAATACATAAAATATTAATATAAAACCATATAGCTTTATACAAGTAAAACAGATGTGTAAAATGTTAAAAAACATAATAGTAATTTTTGGTTTAACAATAACAATATTAGAAATTAGAAACTTGTTTAAAATTGATCCATTTAAATCTTACTAAATAAATTGATTGCTTTTAAAAATTGAACTATTTTGTCGCCAGCGACGTTTGTAAATAGGTCTTGAACACAATCAGCAGAATAAAAATCACGCCTGGTATCGGCAACAGATGAGAGAGCCATTCGTTTGGGTATTTACCATAACAAGATACATGAACAATCCAGACGACTTACTTTTGCTGAAGAGGTCAGATTGTTCAGAAAGATTTCTGATAAACTTATACGGCAATACCCATCAAAACAACCAAAGACAATTGTCTATATGTGGCGAGACTACATACAAGGCCTGTTTCGGATTTCGGTAACTCTATCAATATACCAAAACATAAAAGAAAAATTTCTAATACTTCAGAATCATGGCCTTCCTCGGTCAATGTTTATTGCAGGCAGTAACATATTTACATAAAAGTTGATATATATAACACTTATATACAGTTGTTAAATGTGTAGCCTGGATATTTTCCAGGCAATCGGAACAGCTCAGTGTTCTATTGCCCGAAGCCAACGGAGGACAATAGAACATTTAGCTGTTTCCCGAGGGAAAATAATTCTGAGCTATTGTCTGACTACACATTAAATAACTATTATTACCTAATCTGCACTAAGAGAAAAAAGTTGTCGAAATTGCTAATTGCAAAAGATCTACTGCAACTATTATTATTACGATAGACAAATGACCATTGGAAAAAATCATTAATTAGTTCTGTCAGTCATTGATATTTATTCGTGTTCAACGTGTCCTGTAATATTTTGCACATTATCAATAATTTGAGGTTGTTCATTACAAAGATGAACATGGCAACGCAAAAAAAAAAAAAAAATCCACGTCACTCAAACAAATATGGTTTTGAAGAAATCAAAGCGACCAATAGAACAGTAATGAAAATTCATGAAATCGAAGGTTTTGTCGCATGTTTAATATTCGCTATGTTCGCGTTGGACAATCATGCGCACGTTTAGCCTCCGCGTAAATTTCCCTACCTATTCAAATGCATTGGATGAAGTGTAATAACGCGAATTATAAACACAGTGAATATTTGACTGTCCTATGTTACACCGAAACCTCGTACAAAAGTCGACGCGGAAAAAAAAAACGATATACAGTAATCAGGCACATACAACAGCAATGAATATTCATGAAAAAGTTTTGACAAATCACAGTAGCTATCAAATAAAACATTCCAGGCAATAGATTACACCATGTAATAGAACATGAAGAACACTTAAATGTAACAATCCCCAAAACTGTTCAGAAAACAAAAAAACTTAATAAAACATATAAAACAATACAATTAGGTCATTAAACATTCCAGGCATAAGAACACCATGAAATAGAACATTTGGTTAAAAGTAACAATCTCCTAGAAATAATTCGAAATACAAAATATATAATAAAACAATATATTTCGGTAATTAAGATATATAGGTCAATATTTGTAACTTTTGAAAAGGGGTGCATCGGAAGTTAAATGTCTATCAAATTGGACTTGATTTAATGTAGCAAATGTAAATATTAGACATTGGTTTCAAGGTTGCTTTTGGAAATGTACCAGGAATGTCAATTGGTTTATTGTCATTTGATTAATTGGTTTATTGCCTTTGTCCATGGATTGTTCATTCTTTGACTGACGGTTCGGTTCTCACTTACTTTTAAATATGAAGCCTGTTGTGACGCAACAAAATATTTTCAAAACAGAATAAAATATGATGTTTCTTCTAAAGTATTTCTTTCAGTAGTGTAAATTCACATTCAAAATTTTGTTATTCCTTGTCAAAAAGGAACACCACAATTGACTTTTAATAAGATTTCATTTTCATAGAACTCAATAAGGATGCCATCCTTTTGCATATGACCGTCGGGGTCGGGGGTCCTAATGCAGTATTCCCTCTTGAAGAATAAGGTGGTGTAGAATCGGAATTTCCCACTTACTCAGAACATCTCACAAAGGGATGGAACCAGACATCGGGCTACTTGAGTGACCAATAAAGAGAACAAGAACTGAAAAGTCTAAACGGTTATCATGGTTGTCGAGCCAACAAATTGGAGCGCATAAACCAGGAAACTAGTAATCACTTTCAGCTAATGGAGCAATATAAATCACGTAAAATTCCAGTTTAAGCAAATTCAACCAAATTTTACAGGAATGATGTACTAAAGGTCTTTTACAAAGATTGCTCATTGTGTTCCGATCTGACATAAAACATCGCCGCCAGCCCGGAACTTAGGTTTAACATTGGACCCTAAGGGAAAAACAACATTTTCATCTTCTGCTCTGAGACCACTGAAACAAATTCAACCAAACTTTACAGGAATGATGTACTAAATGTCCTTAACAATGATTGCTCATTCCGTTCCGATCCGACAAAAAACATGGCCGCCAGCACGGAACATAGTAAAATATTGGACCCTAGGGGGAAATCACATTTTCATCTTCTGCTCTGAAACAGGTGAAGCAAGTTCAACCCAACTTTACAGGAATGCTGTATTAAAGGTCTTTAACAAAGATTGCCCATTTCCTTCCGATCTAACAAAAAACCCGGTCGCCAGCAAGGAACACTGCATGCTATGATATCGCCTTCTGACTGCAGACTGCAGCTTAGGAAAGTTAGTCGGACATTTCAATGTATAGGAAATCGCATAGCACTTATATTTAAACCAACTTAGCATTTGAAAGCAGAATTTTTTTTATCTATGGACGATATTGACTGTAATATTCCAATTACCGTTACATAGGCGTCTTCCAAAAAATCCTAATATGGTTCAGTTATCCTTTACTGTTTGTCAAGGGTTCAGTGACTTTATTGCAAGAACTCTGTTTCCTACCGGTAGGCTCTTGAACAAGGGAATATGACCCTTAACCTAAATTAGTCACAGCAGATCTTTCCCTTTAACAACATAAGTTTGTTCTTTAACTCCCTTGGATTTGGTTTGGATTCCACTTCATTAACCGAACTTACATATTCAAAATCGAGTGTGTTTACTTAGAAACAGGACTTGCTCTACTCGTGAACCTGTTTTTATTTTGGTCAAATTTTTCTTATCTGTCATACTTTTGTAAATGGTGAATGAAAGGATATGGAGTAAATGCACATAAGACAAAGTCTCTACAAATACATGGTAAAATCAAGCAAAGGAACAACGCTTTTAATTTTTTCATTGAACGGCCATAAATTCTTTAATCGATATGTCTGAAACTTGGCGGGGTGTAATATTCAATAAGCAGCGTTTTTACTTACATTGAACATACGCACCTGTTTTTTTAACTTGAATCATATAATTTTTTACATAGTTGAACCTATAGAGGTTTTCGACAGTTTTTTTTAAATCAAACGGTCTGAAACTTTGCATTAGTGTTTCTCTATATATTAAGCATGCCCTTAATTTGTTATGCGTTTCATAGTGGTTTCGAGATTTTAGAAAATAGTCTTATCGTCATTTATTTTCCACTCAGAAATGTTCTTTTTAGGATATCTTTATTCTCTTCGGTGTACAAAACAGAGTTACTAAATGCTTCGTCAGAGAAATATTGAAATCTTACCCTTGGGTTTCTTGATCTTGCACTTTGGCCATGTTAGATTCATTCATTCTTACTTTAGAGACACAACAGTACCTTTGTTAAATTTCATAATAAATTCCGAAGGAAGAACTAAAATCATTTATAAGATATTTAAAGATTTCATTTGAGGATAACTTTCATCAAAATCGTATTTTTAGTAGGTTAACAGTAGAGAAAAGTAAGTGAGAGCCGAACCGTCAGTCCAAAAAGAACAATCCAAGGATAATGGCAACGTCGAAAAAAAAACAAATACCCAACATTAGCACGGCACAGAAAAGAAAAGAAGATACGCACCCATACAAAAACGAACAACACGGAACCAATAAAAAATTCATGGGTGAGATCAGCTTCACCGGTAGAGTAAGCATCTCCTGTTTCTTAATAGACTCCAGTCGTGTTGAATATGTCAACTCCGGTAGTAAAGTCACATCCGGTAGAGGAAAAACAAACTTCAGTGGCAAAGAGAAAGATCTGTTGTCATCTGGGAAACAGATATCCCATAGCGGTCCGCAAGATCGTGATGTCGACAGGTAAATTAAGTGAGGAACCGACTAAGATCCAAGATTTGTATTTAACAAATCTGCATTTTCATAAGGTTAAATGAGGAAGCCACTAAGATTAATCTCACACATTAAAGATTGATAATTAACAAATCTGCAGTGAAATTTTCATAACAGTCAGGCTATTGAAATTTTTAGAATTTACTGTTGAAAATGAAAATTTCAGTAGGTTTCAATTTTGACCACACTTATATGACCTTTGGCAACATAATATAAGTTTGTGCTGCCATCTGGTGTTAATTGATTTATTTAGATCAGATGTAAGAACAAAATTACTGCATAGAATGATTTTTGTTATGTGACATATTCTGAAACATACACACTTAAAAGATCAAATTCCATCGTATTGTTATGAAATAAATGTATTCGAAATTTCAGATCGAGCGGTAAATTCATGTGTATAAACACCTGATAGTGCAGTGATAAAAAAAAAAAAAAAACACACACACACACTCCTAAAACAAGGACAAATATTGAGTTTGCAGATTATGTAATTATTTTTTTATATCAGTATATGTAAAATTATTACATTAGGAAACAAGAGCTGGCGCCTAATGGTAGCCTGGTATACCCCCGCTCATTGAGCCCTGAATCAATGTGGCAATTGCAGATATAATTGTATAGGGACAAAATGTAGGTGTGGACAGAGTACAAGTCTGGACACAATACAAGTATAAACACCGATATAATCCTAGTAACCAACATGTTTAACGATAACTGTCTGCACAACAATTGAATCTGCCTTACATTTTCAGAAGAAACTGTGACAAAAATTCCATATTGTACTACAATGAAAAACAATGATGTCTCTAAAAACGAAAAATGCTTATATCTTCACATTGAAATGTATATATACAATAGATTGGACCATAAAGAAGCTCTGTGCAAAACAACAAGTGAATCCCACTTACAGTTTCAGAAAGATTGTTACAAAAAATTCAATATATATTGTACAACAATGAAAAACAATTACGTCTCTGCAAACAGGGAAGTCCTTATGGCATTACCATGAAATCGAAATACACGATAGATTGGACCATAAGGAAGCTCTGTGCAAAACAACAATTGAATCCTCCATAGAGTTTCAGAAAAAAAATGTGACGAAAAATTCCATATGCTGTACAGCAATAAAAAAATCAATGCGGTCTCGGCAAACAGAAAGACTTATGCGGTAAACTTGAAATCTACATATACACATCGGACTATCATGAGGAAGCTTTTGCTAAAATATGATTGATTGATTGATTGAATATTTTTTAACGTCTACTGAGCAATATTTCAGCTAGATCAAGACGAGAACAAGTTTGTTAATAAATGATTACTTTGGGGAATGGAAAGGGTCATGGGACGGGAAATTCTGACTGCCACTGGAAAAGTAGGGTGAAATCGAAAGGTGCGGGGAATTTAGCCTTGTAGCCGATCACCTAAGGACGACTCAAAAAAAAGCTTGCTACAAGGGTTCTTTAAGGTGCATTTCTTCCAACACGTGGACCTGAGTTTACATCCCATCCGAAAGATGGGTTGTGTATTTATTAATCCCGCACAACCACGGACTGGGTCCTTTTTCTATATCCCGGGGTTCCCTCGGGGTCAGCCCCGTTTAGGAGGGGGTCATACCCCGCAAGCCGGAGATACTAGGTCCTATTTCTATACCCCGGGGTTCCCTCGGGGAAGCTTAAATATGCATTCATTCTGTAAAGTAGTTGATGAGAAAAGTGTTGTTACCGACGGACGAACGGAGGTAATCCAGTATACACCCACTACTTGTGTATAATTGTTCACCTGTTATTTGCTGAAGGTGTTTTGACATCAGTTTTCTCCTGATTGATACACAAAAATAGAGGATACTGCTGTCTGATGGCAAATATATATGAATAACGACAATAAAGCGTTGTTCATTTGCTTGTTTTTACCATGTATTTGTAGAGACTGCCTCATGTGCATTTACTCCATAATCTTTCATTCACCATAGCATGTCAAAGTACCGTCAGTTAATCAGAAAATGCACGTCTTAATTTGTAAATTTCATATAATGCTTTAAATTGAACGTCACCACTTTCGTTAATTTTGTAATTTTACAATGTAGATGTGATAATCCATGTTTTTTACACATCATCGATATACCGTATTAACTGATGAACCTTATTGCGCAAAGTAAGAAAGAATTCAGTATTAAATAAACAGCGGCGCCAAGTCGCATGATACGCCCGTCGTCACTTATGTAATTAAGGTAAGGGGTTTTGATTTTAGAATGCACCTTTAACTGGCTATTAAGCTTGATATCTCTACAAAGTTTGAAGAAAGATTGTCAAGTAAAGCCAATATGTTTAAAATTGTCTTAAAATTGACGAATAAAGTCCCATAACTCTTGCAAAAAAATCGAAATTTCAAGAAAAAGTATACTGATCGTCAGGCAATCATACCAAGTACCTCTACAAATTTTGAAGTGATTGGCCAAATGGTTCTCAAGTTAGAGCGCGACATGTGAAAAATTGCCTTAAAATTGACGAATAACGTCCCATAACTTTTGCAAGAAAAATCGAAATTTCAAGAAAAAGTATACAGATCGTCAGGCAATCATACCAAGTACCTCTACAAATTTTGAAGTGAATTGGCCAAATGGTTCTCAAGTTAGAGCGCGACATGTGAAAATTGCCTTAAAATTGACGAATAAAGTCCCATAACTCTTGCAAGAAAAATCAAAATTTCAAGAAAAAGTACACAGATCATCATGCCATCATACCCAATACCTCTACAAAGTTTGAAGTGATTTGGACAAAGGGTTACCAAATTAGAGCACGACATATGAAAAATTGCCTAAAAATTGACGAATAAAGTCCCATAACTCTTGCAAGAAAAATCCCAATTTCACGAAAAAGTATACAGATCGTCAGGTCATAGTACCCAATACTTCTACAAACTTTGAAGCGATTTGGCCTAAGGGTTATCAAGTTAGAGCGCGACATATGAAAAATTGCCTAAAAATTGACGAATAAAGTCCCATAACTCTTGCAAGAAAAATCGAAATTTCACGAAAAAGTATACAGATCGTCAGACCATCATACCCAATACTTCTATAAAGTTTGAAAATGAATTGGCCAAAGGGTTATCAAGTAAGAGCGCGACATATGAAACGGACGGACAAACAGACAGACGGACAGACAATCGGACATCGGTATACCATAATACGTCCGTCATTAGACGGGCGTATAAAAATCGTTTAAAATTTGAATTGTAAATCAACAAAATATGTCTTCAATATTGATTAAAACTGTTTGTGAGATATAAAAATAAAGTTGAACATGCATGCTATTATTACTGATATTGTCAATTAAAAATATAATTAGAGAGGAAGGAAAACTAGGTCAATCTGATAGTTTTGTATGTATGCAGATGTCTTCTGTATTAAGGGGATATACTCTTCTATCTGTCCATCGATCCTGAACACTTTAATATCTGAAACATGTCAAATAAGAACCCTTTTATAGATTTAAATGACCCTAGTATCACTACATACATAAAACCATAAGAGGTAAGATCAGTGGGCCTACTGTCAAGTCTAATATTAACAATGAGAGGATTTTGAGTGAATGCAACGATGCTTTTATTGTTGTCCTTCATCTTGAAGCATCCACGAGGCCTTAACCTCACAGTCAGCTGAAAAGGCAACTCCAAGCACCGATTTTAACAAATATGTCAAGGCCAGCTACATTAAACTTGCAGAAATTGCTTACCCTAAATTCATTTCTGTAGTGCAACATTAGAATGCC
The DNA here is from genome assembly GCA_002080025.1 of Modiolus philippinarum. NCBI lineage: Eukaryota > Metazoa > Mollusca > Bivalvia > Mytilida > Modiolidae > Modiolus > Modiolus philippinarum. Next base: position 17,969 of record MJUU01054654.1, on the reverse strand, counting down.
TGGATGAATTTGAAATCGAATTTACATACAGGTTAATAAAGGGTTCAACAAGATACACCTGTTTTCAGGGGGAGTATAACTTCTTGGACAAGAGTGCATCTTAATGATTTTCTTACCGTATAATTTAGGGCTGAAAAAAGGGGAGGGGAGTCCCAATTTCAAAAATGTTATTGGTCTTCAAGTCTTGCAATCCGTACTCAGGAATTCACAATAGGGAAATACATGCAGATTTAAGAATTCGAAGGTTCAAATGTAATATTTTTCCTGCATCAGACACCATGCAGTTCTGTTAAATTTATAATGCTGATTTGTTGATTTTTTAGTCAATAAAATTTACAGCAGTTACAGAACTTGAATTGGAGCCAAAAATCAGTCCTTCGGGAACTCCGGAACGCTTTTATGCAGTATTTGAAATATAAACAATCTACAGATCAATTTAATTATGCACTTGCGTTCTTCAAAGTATGCACACAAGTTGACTGGCATGTCTTTAAAGATTCAGGACGATATTGAATTAGCGAAAAAGGGCCGCCTCCCAAACACAATCTAAAATGGAAAGAAATCATCACTGTTATTTACAGACGAATTCATTGAAAAGACAACTGAATTTAAGATTTGGCATTCATTTTAAAATGTTTGCTATTATCAAAATTGAAAACTTTCAGCCTGATAGAAATCATACTTTTATTTATATCAATCCATCTTTAATTAACTATGTTTTCGACAACATATATTTGCTTTGTTTGCATGATTTGTAAAACGGTTTTTATAATACAAAAACCTGTAAAAAAATGTCTGAAAGATCAGTGGCCTGAGTTGCTTAACTCTGCCGTTATTTCTTTTTTTTTCTTTATTTGCTTTTTTTATACATGCCTGCTTTTAAAAAAAAGATGGGTAAAAAATGTAATGATTTTTTTGGAGGGGTGGATCAGGACTGACGTTCCTGGCAAATTGGCATCCATGTGTAAACATGACTAACTAGATGTATGTGCATGTAAAATTTTTCATGCCCAGAAAATAAAAAAAAAACAAAAACAAAAAAAAAAACGCTTATATAAATTTTTATTTGAATTTCAGAAAGAAGACGAGCAAATCAAGAGGAAATTGAAGATGCATGTGCCACAAATCACTATGTACCATCCCGTTGACTCCAAGTAGACCACTCAAATTATGTTAGTTGAGATATTCACTGCTTTTCCGTAATTTTCACAAGTCTCTGTAAAAATCTAACAAAACAAATATTGCTTTTGCTAAGAAAAATTTTTGGTCCAAAATAGTTCAAGCTTTCCTCAGTTTGTCACTTCATAAATGATAGACTAAACGACAATAATTTTGCATTTTCAAATTGTTTGAAAATCTTTGTTTTTCACTCTCTTTCATGAAATGCAATGTTTTTTTTTTGTCTTTTTTAATTACTGGTAGTTACATATGTATTTAATGGAAACAATGAATGGTTCGATTTCATATTTTTATTGCATTAAAAACAAATTAAGGGCTTTTCTATTTCAACATATATCAACCCACAAACTAAGGCACACTGTATAAATGAAAAGAAGTGAACCATTTACAGAATCAAATTTAGATCGGGGGGAGAGGGTTCTACATTTAAATGGAATGGTCCTTACTTAAGTAAGTACCAGTAAAGTTTACAGGATTTTAGCCATTTGCCAACAAGATTTTACAAATTAAAAGTTTTGAAAAAGTTCTTTGTGCAAATAAGTAAATACCGAAGTTACTGTTAATTTAAATTCTGCATATGCGCATTTCGACAAGTTATGTCTCTTCAGTGCAGATAAAATCTAAACGTTTGGAAGGCCATTAACTCATTGAGATTTAAAACTTAGAGAGAACAAACAAACAATATGTTCTAAATGGAAGCCAAAATCATCTAAGGAAAGAGCTTTGCATGAGGGAGATACTCCTTAGTTTTCAACAAAATTTACAAAAATTTAGATATTGTAAGGTTCCAAATAGAATCGGCTTTCGCGTCAGTACCGAAGTACTAACTACTGGGCTGGTGAATACCCTCGGGGACTAACAGTCCACCAGCAGAGGCATCGACCCAGTGGTAACAAATAACTTAATACCGAAGTTACTGTTTATTTAAATTCTGCATATGCAAATGGTTGTCTTAAAATTTCGACATGCCACATGTATCCAATGTTTAATTCTTGTATGCCACTATTGCATATGAATTTTTTCCAGAAAATTATTCCAATTGATAAAGAAGTGCCACATTTAAATGAAAGGTTAGGAGGCGTAGAAGTTGTGGCGCCCAAGTAGTGCAAAAGGAAAGGCCCATCCTTTACAGCAAATAAAACTTTTGGATGGTTGTTTTGAGCCAAAAGATCTAAAGGGCTATAAGGCTAGTGAACATAAGAGGAATCAAACTGTGGAAGCCCTTCGCTCTAAGAGTTTCAATGATTTGTTATAAAAACTGGTAGTAAATTCTTTCAATAAACCTGTCTTCCCAAATAATAAATGTAGATTAAAACCAGCTCCATCATTACAATTTTGTAGGTACAATTTTGTTTTACATTGTATGAATGTTCACTTGTTGTGAATCTTTATCTTCAAAATTTCACAAGTTATTATGTATTACGGGCCATCCAACCACTTATTTAGAACAAAATCACACCAGAAGTCACTAGTGCATTTGGGAGTGGATATAATTTCTATAATGGCTGAAAATTAGTCACATGCCACAGTCTACAACTTCACAGGAAAAACACGAAAAAGGTATTTTTAATAGAACCTTACTCTTTTCAGCAAAATCGAGTCCCGAACTGACCAAATAATTTGAGGAAACGGGATATATTTGATGACCACTAGACAAACTATAGGCTCACATGTGCCTGTATCGTTCATCTGGTGGCCACTGCTCAATTTGATTTCCAACATTGTTAAAGATAAATCTGAGGGGCATCAAAATCGTAGTAAAATCAAAAGAAAGGTTAAATATATATCGGAAATCAAATCATTTACATCAGAGTCACAGCCCTTTGCTTTGCAACCTGTTGCTCGGGGGAATATGCTTTGCAACCTGTTGGAAAAACAATGCTAATAATTTTATCATAGTGCTCATGTTGCCTTTTCAAAGTATCACAGGCAAAAGCAGCATATAGAGTACTTTTAGTTTTTTCTTTCACAAAATCATTCTTCTGATCGTTGCTTGGTTTAATGTTTATCAATTGCACTTGCTTGCTTCTTTAGGTGGCCGAAAAATTGAATATTTACTTGTGAGTGTAAATCTTGAGTTTGGGACTTTGCAAACTTTCAATAATTTCTTGTCTTACACATCTGCGGATTATTGGTAATGTTTTTTGGGAACATCGTCTTCGAAAGTCTGAAAAGGCTGGTCGGGCTTTTATTTCACTCACAGAGCTTCTTACTATCCGGTTCCTGAGACGAGAATGAAATTGGCCAAGCTACCACTACTCAAGCGACCCTTTAAAAACGCGTATTCAATTCATCACGAAAAAGCGCAAATGACAGACTGGGCAAGAGGGAATTGGAAGTGCATAGGACAAAGAAGTGTCAGACAGGAAAGCTGAAGAAGCTCAAAGCTGGGACCTTGCCTTTAAACTTGTATGTATGACATGAAGCTAAAAAACTGCGGGGTCATATTCCCAGAATTCCCCACTCAGGTCATGACAAAAGAATCGGAGGATGAATAAGGATGAAAATGCCTCAACAGAGTACGAAAAGTCCAATTCAGAGTCCGATGATGAAGACATTAGCATTTATACAGAACAAAAGTCGAGACCGGACTGCTTCACTTTCATGCATGGATTTCGTTCAAGAAGTGGGAAATGTGTTAGGGTCTGACAATTCTCAATTTTATTGACTTGTTACTGTGATGTTTGTTGGCCTATATTTTGGGAGTATCCTATGCATGTTTTAATAACATGCCAACCAGCGAAAATAGGGATATAATCAAATATTGTTTTTGTCTGATGTCCGCTCATTCGTTTTTCGGTAATGGTGATGCGGAATTTTTTTTCTTTCTTTTAAAGAGATGGACTTCTTACGCGAGGATCGAGGAAGCTTACAGGGGAAACTTGACAAGAGAAATTAATCAGCTGAATCTATGTCATTCGAAATTGTTAAATATTACACTTATTTCCTACATGTAACTTTCGTTTCTTTAGTATTGTGCGTAAATTGTATTATGAACATGTTATCAAATCAAAGACAAAGCTGACAACTTCAGATGAGCTTCTAATGACTTTAATGAGATTGAGACTGAATTTGCCTATAGAAGACTTTGCCTTTAGATTTAATATTAGCAAATCAACTGTATCTATAATATTTTATATAATAGTTTAAAGAGGTTGGGATTTCAATTATTTTCATGCCATTACAGTATATAGCAGAAGCTATGCAATATGCAAATAGTGTATTCGGAGATGGATCTTTTTTATAGATTTAGAAAATGCCCGATTTGGGTGTCTGTATACAAAGCAGGACATAAATGTAATGAAGGTAATTATAACTGATTTACAAACAGTAAAATCCTAGTAGTTATACTACAGTTATTGGTATGCGGTTTGATCTCCCTGTTGTAGACCATGTTATAGATATCAAGTCCCTTTGGTATTTTCAAGAAATTGGTAGAGCTGGTAGGAGAGGGCAGCATTATAGTTATGGCCCTCTGATATTTCAAAAACAAAAGCAGGTATTCAACACGACATTACCAGTTATTGTAATGTAGAGTTGTTTTAGAGAATGTCTTTTGACTTACTTTGGTTACAAAAAAAGTCCAGAAAGTCCTACAGGATGTTCATGTGTTAGCTTGTGTTTGTGTAACTGTGAGGACTGTATGTTGGCATAATTATCTTAGTAATGTGTTTACATGATAATTAATGTTTATAATGAAACAAATAAAAAACAAACAAGGAAGTAACTGTGAATAGATGTAAATTTAAGAAGACAACAAAAACATTCACTAAATTGCAATTGAACTTGTTTCCCACAGACCATATGCAGAAAATAAAGTCATCGCTACTTCGGTATTTAGTTATTTATTAAAAATGCATGTTTCCCTTATTATTATTAATCATTATTGGCTGATTGAAAATAAGTTGTCACTACATTTGGGTAAAACAGAATGCATTCTATTTGGTTCAAAACGTAAGCTTCGTAAAGTAAGTCAGTTCCGTATAGATTGTAACGGACATACAATTGTATCACAGGAATCACTTAAATACTTAGGTCTTAATATTGATCGCTTTCTTTCAGGTCAATACATTGTTACTAATATAATACAGAAAGCCAATGCAAGATTGCAGTTCTTATACCGATATAGTAAATGTCTTTCAGAAGAGTCCAGGAAACGTTATGTATGGCTCTTATACAATGCCACTTTGATTATTCGTGTTAATCATGGTATGCTGGGCTTAACATAAATTTAAAAAATAGTAATGGTGCATTACATGATACCGCGCCACGTTTCACAAATGTCCTAGTTTCAAGGGGCATAACTCCAGATCCCCTTGGACCTCTGAACCCATCTTAAAACTTGACCTGAGTTTTGTGGTAAACAACTTGCATACCAAGTTTGAAGACCTTGTGTTATTTTGTTCACAAGTTATTAGTCGGAAAACCTAAAATTCACAAAATTTCTAAGTTTCAGGGGCATAACTCCAGAACCCCTTGGACCTCTTAACCCAAAATTGATCTGAGTTTTGTGGTAGACAACTTGTATATTAAGTTTGAAGACCTTGTGTTATTTCGTTCACAAGTTATCAGTCGGAAACCCTAAAATTCAAAAAAAAAATTTAAGTTTCAAGGGATATAACTCCAGAACCCCTTGGACCTCTGAACCCAAAATCGAACTTGACCTGAGTTTTGTAGTAAACAACTTGCATACCAAGTTTGAAGACTTTGTGTTATTTCGTTCACAAGTTATCAGTCGGAAACCCTTAAATTCGCAAAATTTCTAAGTTTCAAGGGGCATAACTCCAGAACCCCTTGGACCTCTGAACGCAAAATTGAACTTGACCTGAGTTTTTTGGTAAACAACTTGCATACCAAGTTTGAGGACCTTGTGTTATTTCGTTCACAAGTTATCAGTCGGAGACCTTCGGGGACGGACGGACGGACACACGACTGAGGGTATCAGATAATACTTCGCCACTACGTGTGGCGGGGTATAAAAACAAACTTCAAGTTGTTCAAAATAAAAACTTAGATTTATAAAAAGTTATGATAGTAGAAAAAGTGTAAATTTTTTAGTATTTTCTGATGTTGGTTTTCTCAATGTTGAAAACAGGGTCAAACAAATGCGACTCAATCACGTACATAATTTTTTTTTATAATCGGTGTCCAAATTATATGTCGCAAAATTTCACCAAAATTAGTGACTGTCATAATTATATGACAAGAAACTGTAAATTTAACTTTTATGTTCCATCGGTTAAAGGTCCGGCAGATAATACTTTTTGTTTTAAAGCTGAAAATGATTGGAATACATTACCTGAAAATATTAAACGTATAAAACCAGAAAATGAGTTCAAAATTGCTGTTAAAGATTTTTTATTTGAACAACAGAAAATTAAGTTTCAAAATAGTTTTGTTTATTAGAATCTCGTAACCTGCATCAAATTAATAACCTGCCTAAATCTTGAATCATTCATATCGCATTATATTATTTTAAAGTTTTAAAGGGATATTTACTACTATGGACCCCATTGGAAATAAGCCATTAAGGCTTTATGGGATATCCAAGGTTAAATATCAACACTTTTATTTGAATTTTAATTTAAATTATTTTCACACATGGCAGTATGCACAAGTGTTATTTTATACATTTTCACACGATTTTTAACACTGAAAATTTTTAATTCAGACATAGTTTGCACTTTGTAATGTCTTATTATTGCGTATTTGTATTGTATTATATAAGTTGATATTTAATCAAAATAAATCTATCTATCAATCTATCTATCTGTTCCCGAGTTCCTATACTTCCGGTTAAGATGGCTACAGCGTGAAATTTTTCTTGCCAGAGCAATTTTAGTGCGGAATGGTGTCTGGGATGAACTTTTAGTTGAATAATATTGCAAAGTGGATGAAATTTATTGTTCCAAAACCAAAATGATAAGAATAGATGACCCATTATTACAAACACTCGCCCAAAACACCATATCAGGTCACGATGTGTCGGGCATGTACAAACATTATGAGAAGTGCAAAAAATCTGTTGTCATACTGCTGAAAGATTACATACAGCAAGAGAAATCTAAAGTAAAAAATCCCATAGAAATCGGATGAAAAAAAAAGTTGGGTAATCAGCACATTTGCAATTCTGCCCCTGTGTTGACCCTTAAAGCTCCAAAACGAAATATGTTATCAAAAATATAATACTTAAGCGCTTTGTTAATATTTCAAAATGAATCCATTGAAAAACTGCATCAAAATCGGGATAAAAAAATGAAAGAAATTAAAGATTAAAATTTTTCAGGTTTGTCCCTTTTAGGCCCATTTATCTCATAAACGGTACATGCGACATGAAATCTGTTAACATACTACTGATCGGAAAATTTCTCAGGAGCACAGCGAAAGAAACTCCATCAAAATCCGATAAATAATGAATGTTCTACAGCAAAATATATGAAAACACCCAATTTTGCCATATTTGGCCTCCTATATTTAAAAAAAAAAAACAGAAGGGACACAATGACCAGAATCGATCAAAGTCCTACTTTTTGTGACAAGGAACAAACTGTCAATATTTCGTAAGGATCAAACCTATGGAACTTAAGTTGTGAACAAAAACTGGAGTGTCTGCAGACAACAACGACGACTACGCCAGAACCATTCATGTGTACATGATAAAAATCACGATTTTCCGTGAAATAAAATTCAATTTTAACCTAAGATAATGGGCTTCCCTGTTCAATACAGAGCTTGGAGTGTGGAATTTGATTTCATTTACCGTAAGAACAGATAACAGTGTTCATAAATCACATCTAAGTTTTATTTTCTTGCAGATTTCGGGGCCGCTCATAATAGCTTATCCTATCTGGACCTTTACCTTTATTACATCCGCCGTCCGTTTTTATAAGTATAATTTCCCGTACAAAGTATTTATCAAATGATAAATATAACACCACCAATTCGTAGACCGGTTGGGCACATATGTGAATTTTATCCTGATTTTACGTACAGTTTATACTGTTAGTGTTTATTTTGTAACATATTCATAGTATTGGCTGTTGAATCTTATTTAATTGTACAGTGTATACCGTTATGATTACTTTGAGCCTGATGTAATATGTTTTGTCAACAAATACAAATTTAACAGGCGTGGACATAATACCTTTCCTCGTGTTATTCACTGCCGGAAACCAGTTTTAATTATATTCTAGTAGAGGTGGCCTGATTTTTTCAAGATAGTTTCTTGAAAGATGCCTCTGTCAGTTGAGAAACGTGACATAATTTGAAGTTTTAGTAAAATTTCTACAAAATTTGAAACAAACGCAATTCAACATGAGAGTCTATGGGAGACCGAGTTAGTGGTGATATTCTATCTTATTTAAGGTGTCTAAATGATTAAACGTCTTGTCCAATATAGAACAAAAGTGATAGACTGCACTTGTTTTGATAGCGATAAAAAAAAAGAGCCATATCTAAATTTTATCGGCTTAATAAATAAAGCAAAAGTCATTAATAGCATCATATCGAAGGGAAACGACCCACTTTTCGGCGCGAAAACACCCGGCCACAAATAACCATGAGCGAACCGGCAGCACTTAAAGGTAGAATATATCAAGTTACGTATAAAGTATAAATCCAGTGAATTCATGGTTCTTGAGGTAAAGTTATAATAAGGTAGATTTTGTTATGTTCCTGTTCTATGTAGACCAAATAATCTGTCGTTCTATCCTTTTTTTTTTTTGGTTATTTATTTTTATTAGAAGATGTAAACTCAGTATAATAAGCATGACGACTTAATTTTATTTCCTTTAATTGCCTTTAGAGGACAAGGACCAAGAAGCCCTAAATAAATGACCAAAATATAGACATTAGAAAGTTCCTGTATAAAATAAATGTTTTAACCTTATCTTTTTTATTCAGTTCCTTAAGAAGACAAATATACAGTAACAAATACTAAATTCTGTGGAAACACAAAGAGTGTCAGGAACTAAAAGTACACATGCACATTCATCTGTGGCTTTAAATCGAGTATTTTTAGGAGTCACGAAGACAACCAACCACAGATCGCAATTCAAGAACAAATTCAAATGTCAAAAGGGGGAACCAAAAGATATTTAGCAAATAACTTGCTTGGCAAGTCCTACAACAACAACAGTGAATCACCTGGATGCTGAAAAGAACAGGATTAGGTAAAACAAAACTTCATTTAAAAAAACTGATCAATACTAAAATATATATAAATGTTAATATCAAGATCAATGGTTTCCACATTTATATAGGCAAGATTGAAAACCTATCAACATAAGAAATAAAGGTTCTCTGGACATGAATCACCGTTCATGGTTATAAATTTTCAATGCATTGCAATGATAAAATAGTCATTGTATTTCACTATTTTTCTTTTTGCAGCTCTTTGGATAGCAGAGCACTTTAAGAAAATCATATCTCAATTACAATTTGATTTATTAGCTTCATTATTTCTGTTTGAAACCTTACAATATCTAAATTTTTGTAAATTTTGTTGAAAACTAAGGAGTATCTCCCTCATGCAAAGCTCTGTCCTTAGCTGATTTTGGCTTTCTATTTGATCATATTGGTTATTGTTCTCTATCAGTTTTTGAACATCTTTGAGTTTATGGTATTCCAAACGTTTAGATTTTATCTGCACTGAAGAGACATAAGTTGTCGAAATGCGCATATGCAGAAATTAAATTCACAGTAACTTCGGTATTTAGTTATTCCATACTAAGTTTTGAATTACTCATTTTCATTGCAACGCCTTATATAAAAGACGAAATCAGCATTTCCAGTGAAAAATTATTTCAACCTTTAACATTTTGATTGGACATAGCTAAACCGTTATCCATAACAAGGCAATCTTTGTATTTATTGATTACCTGTATGTTTTTAAATTTGTAGAGTGAACCTTTGCAAATGAAAAGAAAAAGGTCAACCCAAGAAGAGATAGCCTTCAAAAGGAATAAAGGGATGAAGGAGATTTGCTAATGGAGGCAAATTGCCACCTCAAGAGGTGAAAAAGGGAGATGTGGTCAGAAAAAAAACTTTACAGAAACAGACACTTGGGACAACAATAAACCAGGCAAAAAATTGCAATCTGTATCTGTAGAGGTAAGTAAAAATACTAATATTACAAAAATGTCTGACCCAAATCGTTTTCTATTGTACAACGGCTTCATTCCGTGTATGGCACTCGGTGGATGTCCTTAGTACTGGATTTGGCTTCCTATTTCGATATTTTTGGTAATGAGTACTTCTTTGTTTACAATTTTTCGATTATGGCTTTCCATATTATTTGATTTTAATGCTGCTGATGAGAGGTTACTCCTTGAAACACGTGTACAGCATAACTAAATTTACTGTTCATTTTTGCAACTTTGGTATTTTTGTATTTTGTCTTACACTGTAAGTATGCCTCTTATGTGCTGTTTGATTAACTCTTGTGTATCGGAGTTTAAACTCTATCCAAACCTTTATGTTGGTTTATTTATTTGTATTCATTTCTTTTGAGATACCCTGTAACTTTTGTCTTTTGGTATTCCATCCGAATCTCAGTTATCTCCCTTTTTGAGTAAACTTGAGCGAGAACTGTTAAGTAAGTTGAACAATTATAATAAAAATATAAAATATCAATATAAAACCATTAACGCTTTCTACAAGTAAAACAAGAGTATAAAATAAAAAAAAAATATTAAAAAAAAACATTATAGCAGATATGACAGTTTAATTGCCACAATATTACAACTATAAATTAAATCCATTTAAAGATTTGATCAAAAATACATACATAGAAAATACTATAAAACATTTAACATGGAAATAAAATGTTAACAATTATTCGTACCAATTTAAACACTTGACAGGTTAAAACAAAAATTAATCAAGAAAAAACAGTTAATATAAAATAATTTAATATGTGAAAGAAAAAAAAAATGATATCAAGATCAAATAAAGCATAATCAAAATTAACAAATATAGAACATAAAAGAACTAAAAGATATAGTCAAACAAATTTTAAAAGTCATGTATTCACAAACTAAGGTCAAAAGCAAAATACATGACAGTCCTCTTTCATCAGTAGAAACGATCAAAGACACGATGAAACGAACTAATGGGGCAACCCTTGCTTAACACTTCAATTGTACATGCTGGCCTAGTCTTGATACCTGATGCTACCATATCCCTAGGCACCAGGACCGCCTTTTCATTTACGTTGGGGAAAAGCCAATTTCGGTGTTTCTTTTGTATTTCTTTCACCTGGCGTTCCCTCTCACGTCTTGCTGCTTATCTAGCGGCTATATTGATAACGTACGGTTCCTGTACGGGAGGAGGTTGTTATGAATGACGCCTCGGCATTCCATCCCCAGGATCAATGAAGTTCATATTGGGCAACTTCAGAGGAATAACGTTTATCCCCTCTAGCTTGTCGTTAGGAAAACCCATGACGAAATATTAGGTTCCTCGAAAAATCAGCATGTCAATCAAACTTTGGCTCATCTACACACTTTAAGCATACATATACTGACTGCACTTTCATGAACTCCTCATGGGGACTTCAAGATGAATAATAATGAAGGCGTTGTTGTGAGTTTGGAAATGAGAAAAGATGTGTTTGTGAAACACTATGCCCCCGGCGACAACCATGTTCACCATGCAAAATAGATCCTAAAATTGCAATTCCTAGAAATTAAGGTTAAGTAGACATTTGTACTAAGATCTATTCACATATAGAATATCAAGCCTTCTGCAATTGTAATTAATGAACTAAAATCAAAATCTAGATTTTGACCACTGTGACCTTGACTTTGACCTGGCCTTAATGAAATTTGCATAATAGTGTTCAGCTTTACACGATCAATATACAGGCCAAATATGAAAGTCCTATCACATCTGGTTGGAAAAATGTCTGCAATGTTCCAAGTTTACAAATTTTCACTCAGTGACCATGACCTTTGACCTGACCCAATTTTTTTTTTTGTGCATTTGTATTAAGCATCATTAGATCTATTCATATATAGAATATCAAACCTCTAGCAATTTTAGTTGACGAGCTATAGTAAAATCTATATTTTGACCTCTGTGACCTTTAACCTGACCTTAGTGAATTTGCATTCTGCTGTTCAGCTTCATATGACCAATATACAGGCTAAATATGAAGGTCCTATCACATCTGGTTGAAAAGATATAGGAAATGTTAAAGTGTTTGTTAAATTTTTCAATTTGGCAATCAGTGACCTTGACTTTTAACCTAACCCACATTTATTTAGTGGATTTGTATTAAGCTTTATTAGATCTATTCTCATATAGAATATCAAGCCTCTAGCAATTGTAATTAAAGAGCTATAGCAAAATCTAGATTTTGACCTCTGTGACCTTGACTTTTGACCTGACCTTAATTAAATTTGCATGATGGTGTTGAATTTCACATGATCAAAACACATACCAAATATGAAGGTCTGGTTGAGAAGATATAGGCAATGTTAAAGTTTTTGTTAAAGTTTTCAATTTTGCACTCGGTGACCTTGACCTTTGACCTGACAAAATTTTTGATGATGGATTCGTATAATGCTTTATTAGATCTACTCATATATACAATGTCAAGCCTCTAGCAATTGTAATAAACGAGCTATAGCAAAATCTAGATTTTGACCTTGTGACCTTGACCTGACCTTAGTAAACTTTGCATAATGGTGTTGGGCTTCACATGATCAATACACATACCAAATATGAAGGTCCTAGCATATCTCATTTAAAGGTTATGAGCCAGGTTAAAGTTGAAGACAAACAGACAGACATACAGACAGGACAAAAACAATATGCCCCCGATCTAAAGATCCGGGGCATAAAAAGGTCATTTCTAATTTCTGATGATTGACCTTCTTCCATTGATGACAGGTTCGGGCAAATCCTAAGATTGTCTTTACTGATGCATTCTTGATACGTCATAAATACAACACTGCCTATTACATTAATACCATCTTGCTCACGACATTGCTTTGGTATTTCCAAAGCTGGTCTTATTGCAAGTGATTGTACATCAAGAGCGACAGCTGTGTTGGCAGTATTCCTACTCTGAAGGTTACTGCTATACGCCATTGCCCACATTTACAATTTTTTTGATAGTGGATTTTAGATGAGCTGCTCAACGGTCACAGTTCTCGCCACAATATAGCTGAAATATTGCTGACGTTGGCGTAAAACATCAATCAATCAATAAATCTGTCTAGTGTTACTTTTTGAGAAAAAGAATTCTTTAAATAATTCCTTTATTACAAATTATATATTTTTTGTATTTTCTACTTTTCAGATATGCTGTTGAAGACTCATGACATCGATATCACACAGCTTAGAAGAAGACTCGAGGTCGTTTAAAATTAATCTCCATACTCTGAAGACATTGACTTTGGGCATACTTTTGAACTGATTAAATTTACAAAAACAATGATTGAAATTTACTTTTTATACCATCATATTTTTTGGATAAAAATAAGAAAAAATGAATTGCTTTTTTTTAATTATAAATTATAATTGCAGAATTTGAACTTGAGTCAAAAACAAATTTACATAAGAAAATCACTAAAATGGTCTAACAAATACACAATGTCAAAAAAAATTCGAAGAATATTACAGTATTGAAAAGGGTTTGAAAATTTCAAATATAACTGAAACATTTAGGAAAGAGTTACAGGAACATCAGGCACTATTGCAGGAAAGTCTTGGGACATTCCAAGAATAGTCCTGGGATTTCCAGGACTACATCCTGAAAGTTCCTGGTTTCCAGGATTGAAGTCCTGAAAATGTCCTGAAATTGTGAATTTTTTTTAATGGACATTCCTGGTAAAGTCTGGCATGACCTGTTCCAATATTCTCCTGCGAAATTCTGGAAATATCTTGGTTTCACTAGTAGGAATGTCTAAGGATGTCCAGGGACTTTTCCCAGGAAGTCTCAGGACTTTCCTTAGATGTCACAGGAAGTCTTTGTGGATTTTTGCATTAGTAGATCCCACAAACACTATACTGTATTCTGTCGATATCCCTATTGTTGCTATTTTCAGTAAATTTGAGTACTAGATGGCATTTACGGTCATACTAAATCGCGCCCGAGATAATACTTTCTCAGAAGTTTTAGGGATAGTTAAATTATTGCAAAAAAAAATTACTTACGACACTTGTAAAATTATTTGAAAAATATGTATTACGGAAAATCTCTGCAGGAACAGAATTTAATCGTCTTTTGGCTTACCTGAAAATTAAACTAGAGGCTCAGACACTGAGCCTGTATCGCTCACCTGACAAAATGCTGAAGCAGGGTTTTAGATGTTCTGCGAGGAGGATTTTATGGCTTGAAGCATCACCGTCTAACAAAAATCCACGTTTCGTAGCACGGTACTATATGAACTATTTGAAAGAAATCAAGCGACTTCCTAGAGTTGTCCGCAGCGATGCTGGGACTGAAAATGTTATCATACGGGATATTCACACGACTTTAAGGAGCTGTCACGGGGACAGTATGGCAGGTAACAAAAGCTTTTTAACAGGACGATCCACAGCTAACCAGAGAGTAGAACAGCTTTGGGGTACTGTGTCAAAAACCCTTACCCATTTTTGGAGGAATTTGTTCAAAGATTTAATAGACGAGGGACTTTTAAACAATGCTGACCCACTTCACATAGAATGCGTCAGGTTTTGTTTTCTGGGTTTGATCCAAGACCGTCTGGATATATTTAGGCAAACGTGGAATTCACACAGAATTCGGTCACAAAGAAATGTTGACGTTAGTTGTGGAGTCNTTCTACCAATTTATTACAGTTTATAATATTGTCTTATCAATGTATTTTATGCTTTTACTTTGTCCTGGTATATTGTTAATGAGATGTATACCTAGTGTGCACTTTTAATAAATTTGCTCAGTAACTTCCCAGGAAAATGACTGGGAATTTGGTACGCGGCTCTGAGAGCTGTATTATTTGAGCATCTTTTGGAAGTCTACTTCCATTTTACCGTACTTGAAATTTGATTGAGTGTCCATCAGTGTTTCGTAAAACTGTGCTGTGATAAATATTTGTTGAGAACCTTTTTTGGGTTACTAACCAATATGAAATGTAGCATTATACTAAGCTAGCAATATATATTTGTTTTCAGAACAAGGTTCCAGCAGATGGTTTTATTCCTGTTACCAGAATTCCACAGTCAGATGTCACCTTGATTCTCGAGTATTGGTTGAAAAAGATAGGACGGAAATTAACACAAACACAAAAGGAACTGCTTCAGAATGCTTATGAACGATGTCCGCTTCCCCTTTACCTAAATTTATGTTTCAGAGAGGCTTCCAAATGGACATCGTACATGAAAGTGTCCAACATCCAGTTGTACAGAACTATCAAAGAGGCTATAAATGGTCTTTTTGCTAAGATGGAGACTCAGCATGGATATATATTCGTATCTAAAACTTTAGGATATTTAACTGCAGGTTATTATATAGAGCACAAGGCCGTTCTATTACTTAATTATATTTTGGGTTTTAATAGTTTTAGACTCGACATTGAGATGAAGCATCACAGGCCAGTCCAAATTAATTCATAGTTCTTTGAACATCTAACATTAGGGATGAATGAAAAAAATGAAAGTGACAACAAAAGTCAGAATCGATCAAAGGAAGAGACCAGTAAGGAAAATCCGTATAACATTCGACTGAATCAGGGGAACACAATCCGACACAGAACATTTTTTGCAAGCCGTCATATTCCCGACTTGGAACGGGCATTTTATAAATAAAATGGTGGGTTAAACCAGGTTTATTGATGCATCAACCTCCCGTTTATATGACGACTTACTATGCAGAAACTGTATCTTATTAACAGAGTCTGTATCTTATAATAATATTTGAGTTCCGTAAATGAAATGAATGTCAACATTTACTGTATGGTTGTTATATTTCGAGGGGTATTTATTTTCGTGCTATTCGCGTTAAAAACGATTACCGCGAAAATTTATACCCGCGAATATTTTTCTGTAAACCTGAAGATAAATGAACACAATGACTTCAACTAAAAAACCGCGAATATAAAACCCCGCGAATAAAACCTACAATGAAAACCGCGAAAAATTCGTACCGCGAATATAAAGCCCTGTACAGTAATCACATGTAATAGGTTGCGTTCTAGTTCTGGTCATTAATAACGTATTCTTGTTACATTTTCATATGTTTCTGTATCTTATGATACTATTTGAGTGAGTATATCCCATAAATAAAGTGAATGTTAATTTTTCATTAATGTATTGAGCGAGTGGAATCTTCATTTTTATATTTATTCAAAATATGGTTTTCAAAGGCTAAACCATTTTACCTAGCGAGGGGGTCACATTGTTTTTTGAAATTAGGAAGTTATACAAAAGTTGACTGTTCTCAAATACGGGGAGTAAATAAAAAACCACTAGAATATCTTTTTAAATTAAAATGATTTTTTTGCATATTTTTATGAAAGTATAAGAAAACGTATTCGCAATTACAACATCCAACAAGCCAAAGAAAATTGTTATTTGATATGTTTTTTATTATAGTTTTTTTTAGTTGTACACTATTTTATCATAAACATCCGCCGTTCATGCTGCATATACATCTGTTTCTGTATCTTAAATAGTGAAATAACCTTATTCCGTAAATGAAATGAATGTCAACATTTAATCACATGTAATAGGTTGCGTTCTAGTTCTGGTCATTAATAACGTATTCTTGTTACATTTTCATATGTTTCTGTATCTTATAATAATATTTGAGTAAGTATATCCCATAAATAAAGTGAATGTTAATTTTTCATTAATTCTGCAAACATGTAGCTAATCATTCTTAAGTTAATTAAAATCATTCATTCTAGGCCTGTTGAGCTTGAACGCTCACGACCTCAAGATTAAAACAAACGGCCTACATGTAATATTTTTTGTTACAACAAATTAATGTAAACATGCCATAAAAATAGATGCAAGGATGAAAATTATTGGATAAATATTTAAAAAAAAATATATATATAGAAAAGTGTTTATAAGTAAAATGGTGAAAAGTTACAATAGTTGGGAACGAAATAATAAAAAAAAATCGTATATTCATATGTAACTTTGTAATCTATTGTAGGAATATTGTAAGAACATTGAGATTAAAAATTACAGTAGAACACTGCATAATGAATTGACCAATCAGCATAAGAAACATTTTTCTGAACACAAAAAAGGTGGAAACCAAATAACACGTAATAGGAATATGTCTTTTGGATGAAAAGAAACAACTTTTATATTTTCTGGTTCCTCAAAATTTTGAAAAAGAGCATATTTCAAAGCCGATATTAAAGTAAACCTTATGAAATTTTACAGAAATATGTCTCTGGATGATTTGATGCAAATTCCATCTTTACTGTTGCACCAAAACATTTCATAACCACAAAAACATTGCTTAGCCATGGAAGTCTAAATGGGCCAATCAACTTCAAGAACATTTTCCTCAACAATAATAGGAGAAAACTTCGTGACCAAACTTACTAGGCGTATGTCTTTTGATAAAAGATGTGGTACACTGATAGTAACAGCCCAATTGCAAACACGCGGATTCGACGACGAAGTAAGAAGACATATTGTAATGTTTGCGTTTCTTAGTCAACTGGTATAAACATTTTGTGTAAAAATAATGACACGTCCCACTGTAATATGATATTTAGTTCATTTTTGACAAAACGAAAAAGGCTAGCCATTTATTTAGTGACCTGTTTTTATGTTTTTATTTTTTGGGGGGGGGGGGGGGG
>MJUU01054648.1:60621-79429 GCA_002080025.1 Modiolus philippinarum | reverse complement strand
TATGTTCACTTTCATTCTGACCATAGTATAGTAAAATGATTCCAAATAACTTTTGATCTTAGTATAGGAGTGTTCAAACTTTCATATGCAGGGGTATCAGTTATGTTTGCCCCAATTCTGTTTATAGATTTACTGAATTCCAACTTAATGTGTAGGGTTGTCCATGATGCATTTTGATCATGGCTATTGATATTATGTTTATTTCCATTGTGATTAAAGTATCAGAGGATTGTAACTTGTAAATAACCAGGGTGTCAGATACTTTTACTTCCATTTTGATTATTGTATCAAGGGATCTGAACTAGCATGTTTTATATTATCATGAACGATAAATGTATTCGTTTAAATTTCCCACTTTTGTATGCAGAGAAGTCCAATATTATTGTGTCACCAGCGTTCATGCAGTGGCAACATATAGGGATCACCATCCGTCATCTTGTGTCGGCCTTGTTGGCGGTGATGTCGTTGGCGTCGCAGAAAAATAGTGTTACATTTTTCTCAGGAACCATGTATCAGAGCCTTCTGCAATTTTTCATGGAGTATCAGTATGGGGACCTACACCCTGAAACAGAGTTTCGGATCTCTCATATGCCCCTTTCCTGTTTGACGGAAGTAAGAATATTTTTTTGTACATCATTCTGTTTCGTTGCTTTTCTGGGTCAGCTGTGCTCAGTAAATTACTTGCACATAAAGCGTATTAGGTTTGTCATGTAAGGATAAGAAGTAAGCTTGACATTAAATAACTTGGCTGGTTGATAGTGGAAAGAATAGTAAGTCTTAGATGATTTTTAGTGTTTTTATTCCAGCTGGTCCACAGTGTGGTGGAACATTAACTGATCCCAGTGGTACAATTATGTCTCCTAACTACCCGTCACCGTACAATCATGATGCCAGTTGTGTTTGGGTGATAACAGTTCACCAAGGTGATCAGATAACCTTGACCTTTGTTGCCATGGATTTAGAACACCACTCAAACTGTCAGTATGATTATTTATTGGTGAGTACAGGTTTTATTACACAAATATCTTTCCATAAGAAGATGTAATAGTTATCACATGAGGACACATTTTGTCTGTATAAGATCACCCTGACGGCTGGAGGCCGGAGGGATGAGCTTATTCAGACACACCAAGTCTGAGTGTGATTCAATTATATTTTATAACAAACTGTTGATTGACAGATCCTAAGTTTAAACTGGACCGAACCCAGTGATATAGTTTTATAGGTTACATGCTACAGTATTGATGTTTACATGGTGACGTCATGTAATGGCTGCCACTGACTGTATATTTTTCACGGTCACCCCATATTGAATATATGCCATCAACACATGATGTCGTTTAACCAATCAGCATTTCAGGAATTTACTAGATGTAGGATATTAATATATATCCTTATTGTGCCCCACAACGACTCTTTATTAATGATTTTTTCACACGGTAACTGCAACCAGTTCGTGGTCTAGTAGTTATGGTAGAAGTCTATTAAATGAAAGGACCCTGGATCAAATCCCACAGAAGACTATGTATTTTTCAACGTTTTTAAATCTTGATATTTAAACATAAAATTTTACTAAGTTCAAGAAATGAACAGTTCTCAAAATTTGGCCTTGACAAAAACTAAATAAGAAGTAAAAAATCCTTTGTTCTAAATGGGGTGAGATTGCTGGGGTGATCAGACTCAGATCACTCCACTTAGAGCAAAAGAGCTGGGATGTTAATAATACAATATTCAATTTTTCATCTTACTTTGTGGAAATAGGATGTTCATGACCAAACTCTGCAACACCTTAAAATATTGGACATTTCACAAGACTTAATTAAATTTCCCAGTTGACTACATTGAAAGTGACATACATCTCTTCATTGACTCTAAATTTAGAAGAACTGTCAAATCTGCAAGAAGCTACTATCATTTAATATAGATATAAAATCAATGTTTTTTTGGGGGTTTTGTTTATTTATTTAACAGCATAATTTTGTACTAAAAAAATATACATGTATTAACATATAAAGTTTTTGACTAGGACTGCTATATATATATATATAGTCATATCTAATCTACGTGAAAAAGAAGAGCAACCAAGTTATTATTTCCTGTTTACTTAGCTTTTGAAGTTATTTAATGATATCACATAGCCATCATATCTTACAAAAAAATAGATTCTAAGCCTTATGGGGAGGGGGCTTTGTGGGGATGTTGGGATTAGATGATTTTAAGCTCAGGATTTCCAGATATTTATGATTTATGCCTGGGATTTCAGAAAATAGATTCACTGGGAATCGGGATTTCACCAGTCTTTAAGTTTCTTTGTAGTTTGGGATTTTGGGATTTAGAAACAAAATCAGGATTTGGGGATGAGACCCCCTGCAGCCCCCCCTCTCTTATGGAAGTGCTTACATAAGATCAACCTTGTAATTTTGAGACTAGACATGGGATGCTATTTCTCCACTGTCTACCATAAAGAAACATCAAGATAACACTTCAAGATAAGTAGTCAGATTTTATTGCTGCCAAATGTACATCATTATAATGTTGGAAAATTTCTGGAGATGAGTGAAATGAACATAATGAAGTAAAATGAAATTAAAAACTCAAAATCACTTAAAAATATATATACACACAAACATACAAAAGATGACATAGGACAAACACAGAAACATGTATATGAGGACTGATGGATGAGCTGACTGGCAAAATGTAAAATAATATGATCCCCCGACTTTTCATTAAATGGTAAAAAACTTCATTTATGAATATTACTTCCCTTTTGTTTTAAAAAGATATTAATTCCTGAGTAGGTAAACTATTGTGCTCCTCTCTCAAACTTCTTGTGAGGACATAAGGAGTTTTGAACAGCACTGAATTATCAAACTGAAATTTCTATTGTGACATTGGGATGAAGTATTGTTTCTTTGAAAACATCTAATTGTATGACAGTATTTATTAAATCATATCCTTGCTCCAAAGGAAGGGGTTAACTTTACCTCCATCTGTCAAACACTATTTTTGTCTCAACAGCTCATCCCACAAAGTACACAATACCTGCCTAGTTGGCATATGCGTCACATTTATAGGCAGAATGGTTTAAGTCCATTCCCACTGACTGACATTTCCTACATCTACCATCTTGATATATGAATGATGCAGTATGTGATGATATCTAGAATGCAAGCTTCGGATGCTGTCTTTGAACTTCATTTTACGCTTTACAGGGATCTACACTAACAGTCGCCCAAGGCAACTAAAAATTGCCCTGGGCGAATGAAAAGTCGGATGCTCCTTGCCCAGGTGGCGAATAAATGTCCGGAATTCGCCTGTCGGTTTTTAGACACACCTTAATTCACGCAACTGGTTCCCAACTTGCTACGATTTTGTCCATTACCAGTACAATATCGGTTTCTAAGCCAAAAATCAAACAAACTACGACAGAAATCGGAAGCATTTCAGAAATACATGTATCGGATGGTCAAAAAACTTTGCAGGACATTCGGTCAGGCAAATGAGAAAAAGCTGTCAGCCATAAAATAAATTTAGAAGTCCTACTGTACAGTTTCAGAACAGATAGGCATCAATTTTTATATCCAACATTCGGTCCAGTTTGCTAAAAATTTTGCCAGACCGACTGAAGTTCTTTGGTGAGGAGTTTTTGCTATGTCTGGTATTTTAGTGAATTTTTACTTTTAGCAATCTCATGGAAAAAAGGGACCTGTCAAGTCTCACGCTTTGGGCATTAGAGTCACGCTTTCCAACCAAAAATCCCGAGCCCAAATCTCGCTCTCATGCTCATCCCTTTCAGGCCAGACTCCACTAAATATTTTCCATAGACGACAATAGTAACATTTCTCAATGTACTGATTTTATCATAACTTCACTTTAAGTGACAGTGCCATTTCCTGAAAGGGTCATGTCTTCGCTACAAAATATCTCTCTGGCAGGCCAAGTTTAAAGTCAAATAAGAAATTTCTGACATGTTTACAATTTGACGTATCACTTGGAGCATGTATTTCCGGTGGCGTCCCTAGAAACTGGACCAGGTAAAAAATTCCTGTTAAAGAAAAAGTTTCTCAACAAAAATAACTGTTTTTGGGATCAAAATTTACCTGTAACATTTAATTACTACATCAATGTAATTTTATTTGACAAGTATATGGCTTTGCGCAGTTATATAAGACAGCTATTTTTATTTTGATAAGAACTTTTTTTGACTATGCCAGCATCCGATTGGTTGATTAAGTAGAGTCTAACCTTAATAGGTAATTAAATGTTTAAAAAGTTCAATTATTAGTCTTTATCATGTAGCTTAATCAATATCCAAAAAGAAAACTCCAAATAAATATGCTTTCTGTCTCTTAAAAAAGGTTTATTCCTTATTTCAAATGCCTGGTACTTTAGCAATGTTAAGTGTTTTCAGCAATTTGAAAATGCATGGTTCTGATACTGGTTCAACTTGGAAAATAGAGCTTGAATAACTGTTTTATATACATTTGACTATCTTTGTAATACTGTATAGCAGACTGGTGCACTATAGTATCATTAGACTGCTTCTTACAAAGAAAGCAGTCATACAAATGGTGAAAATTTGGTCATTTGAAGCCCCCTCCCCCATTTTCAGCATGTGTTTCTGAGGTCAAATTCACACAAATTACATATAACTGATATCAAAGGATCACCATGTGCAAAATAAAGGTAAAACAAACTCCAGAAAGTGAATAGAGATTGCTCATAATATTCTGTTATTCAACAAAAAAATATAATTAAGTGTAAAATTTGTTGAAAATTCAGTCTTTACTCATTATGGGGACAATATGAAAGTGTGTCCAAAATTTTTCAAACTGCATGCAGCTGCTAAATTTTTCCTGTTTTAGCTCACTAGTCTAATTCATTATGCAAATGTAAGCATCATTGTTGTGACAAATATGAGCAGCTATGAATAAAATTGCAATTTATTGTAAAAATTGGATGTGAAATTAGTGAAAATCTCATATTGCGACATAACGAAGCAAATAATGGCACTCGGAGTAACCTTTGGAGCTTTTCAACACTCAGATTTGTGTACAATAGGTTCATTCAGGATGTATACTACAAATATGAATAAAATTCAAGTTCAAAAAATATATGATGTTGAGAAAAATTGGGATTTTATACGAGGCTGTATCGTTAAGAGTTCGCGATATGTCGTAATAGAAGAAAACATTAATTTTAACATTTTCAAGCATTTTCTGGATAAAATCATGACTGTAACTTGCCTTTCATCTATTCTAACTCATTTAGTGTATTTTAATCCTTTAACCTTGGTAAAAGTCTGACATGGGCTTGTAATATGGGAAATTCTTTAAATTTTGCAAAATATTACATAATATCTGTACAGGTCTGTAATTTGATAGCGGTTGATCTTAGGTGCAAAATGTACCTTTATTTCTTGTTACCTAGACATATTTCACCAATTAAAACATAAAAAGTCACCTTTTGACAAAAATTTTATTTCTCCCCAATTTTCTGCTTAAGGCCAGACTCCACTAAATATTTTCCATAGACGACAATAGTAACATTTCTCAATGTACTGATTTTACCATAACTTCACTTTAAGTGACAGTGCCATTTCCTGAAAGGGTCATGTCTTCGCTACAAAATATCTCTCTGGCAGGCCAAGTTTAAAGTCAAATAAGAAATTTCTGACATGTTTACAATTTGACATATCACCTGGAGCATGTATTTTCGTTGGTTTCCTAGAAACTGGACCAGGTAAAATATTCCTGTTTAAAGAAAAGTTTCTCAACAAAAATAACTGTTTTTGTTATCAAAATTTACCTGAAACATTTACCTACCACATCAATGTAATTTTATTCAAATTTGGACATGCATATGGCTTTGTGCAGTTATATAAGACAGCTATTTTTATTTTGATAAGAACTTTTTTTGACTATGCCAGCATCCGATTGGTTGATTTAGTAGAGTCTAACCTTCAATGTCACACTGTTGTTTTTTTTCGAGAAAAGGTAAATTTCAAATAGAAAAACAATCTTTTTATCATAAGAAAACCAGAAATTCGGGGTTGTTTTTTTGTATATGCTATACAACTGGTTCATTTTTGATAAACTTATAAGTAAAACACAATTTTGATTTGAGTTCACAGCAATGAGAGCAAACATCATTTTCCTTCCTTTTTATGACAAAAATTTTGTCTCAAATTCTTTGCTATGACCGCCTGTTGTGCTCTCAGAATGTGCCATTTTGCTTCCTCATAAAAAATATTGCTGGGAAAACTCCCAGATCCCTAGTTACACTCTGGGAACCCAAACCCCTTGACAGCTCTGGGAATATAGAGTACTTTTGTACACAAGACAACATTTCAATTATTGCACAGGAAAACTGCAATGGAACTGTATTTAATTTGTTATCCTCTCTTCGTGTTTTGCAAAAAAAGCTGGGCCCTAAAAAATTTTGCTGGACTCATTGAAATTGAAAGTTAGGAGACCAGGTGGCCACCATGGTTCAAAAGTTAGTGTATATCCCTGCTTGAGTGACTCTGATAGGTAAAATGGTTCAACAATCTAATAATACCCCCACAAACGAAGTTTGGGGGTATATTGAAATCACCTTGTCTGTCTGTCTGTCCGTCCATCCCCTTTCGTGTCCGGAGCAGAACTTTTGTACCGTAGCACCTAGGATTATCAAACTTGGTGTGTGGATGCATCATNGGAAGACGATGTGTCGCATACCAAATTTAGGTCACTGTGACCTTGACTTTGACCTTTGACCTTTATGATAGTAAAACCATGTGTATTTCGTGTCTGGAGCAGAACTTTTGTACCGTAGCACCAAGGATGATCTAACTTAGTGTTTTTATGCATCATGGGAAGACAATGTGTCGCGTACCAAATTTAGGTCATTGTGACCTTGACTTTGACCTTTGACCTTTATGATAGTAAAACCATGTCTAGTTCGTGTCCGGAGCAGAACTTTTGTACCATAGCACCTAGGATTATCAAACTTGGTGTGTTGATGCACCATGGGAAGACCATGTGTCGCATACCAAATTTAGGTCACTTTGACCTTGACTTTGACCTTTATGATAGTACAACCCCTTTCGTGTCCAGAGCAGAACTTTTGTACTGTATCACCTAGGATTATCAAACTTGGTGTGTGGATGCATCATGGGAAGACAATGTGTCGCATACCAAAGTTAGGTCACTGTGACCTTGACTTTGACCTTTGACCTTAATGATGGTAAATCCTTGCTCATTTTGTGCCGAAAGCTTGGTTAAATCAGCTTTGTATCCACCGAATTATATATTATTTAATGTATTACCCTTTAAATGATGTACCAGATATGAACTGTTTGGAATAAAACCTGTAATTTCAGTCCTGACAGACTTTATTTCTGTTAGATTTACTTTCCAATTACCAGGTGGCTGAAAGTCAAATTTCAAAATAACATGCCTTGGTACTCTAATGCAGTTGCGGGGGGGTATTAGTCTGGCTTTGCCAACAGCTCTAGTTAAAATTTGATCTACCAATTGTTCTTTGCAGTCACTGCATGGTAGATGTAACAACATCCCATTTTTAGCTCACCTGGCTAAGTCATGGTGAGCTTTTGCCATCACTTGACTTCAGCGTCCGTCGTCGGTCATCCATCTGTCGTAAACTTTTCCTTCAATGATATTCTCCTCTGAAACCACTGGGCCAATTGGAACCCAATTTGGTCACAGTAGTCCATTGGTGGTCCCCTTTAAAAATTGTATCTGGCAGGTCTTTACATCATCTAAGATGGCCGCCAGAGGGGAACATAGTTTTAACATTGGACCTTATGGGAAAACACATTCAAATGTCTTCTTCTCAGAATTTACTGGTCCAATTAGAATCAAACTTAGTCACAATGGTCCTTAGATGGTCCCTTCCAAAAAAGGTATCTGACAGGTCCGTACCTCATCCAAGATGGCTGCCAGCAGGGACCGAAGTTTAACATTGAACCCAATGAGAAAATATTTGAACTCTTCTCCTCTGAAACCACTGGGCCAATTGAAACCAAACTTGGTCACAATAGTCCTTTGGTTGTGTTGCTCATGTCCTTACCTCATCCAAGATGGCCGCCAGTGGGGACCATAGTTTAGCATTGCACCCTTAGATGGTGGAAAAAAATCTTCTGTAGAACTACTTTGCCAATTGAAGTCAAAATTTGCTACAATAGTCCTTAGATGGTCAACTTTAAAAATTATTTAGCTATGGTCATTACCGGATCCAAGATGGCCGCCCGTGGGGACATGGTTTTATATTAGATTCCATTAAAGAATAAGTTTCTGAATCCACCAGTCAAATTGGAACCAAACTTGATAACAAAAGTCATTTGGTGGCCCCATTCATATTTGCATCTGGTATGTCTGAATCCAATCCAAGGTAGCCTCTTGCAGGAGAAGAATTTTAAACTCTGGTTGCAATTGGAAACGCCATTAACCTCCTTAAATCAGCCATGGTCCAGGTGAGCGATACAGGCTCTTGGGAGCCACTTGTACTTTCATATCTATGACCTTTGACATCAACCAATCAGAATCCAGTCTACATGATTTTGAAGACATTAAGCTTTATGATAAAAGCTGAGGACTTCGAATGAATTATTGAAATTGAAAGTAAAATGGGGTGTTGTTATATCATCCATGCAGTGACTGTAGGTAACAATGAGTAGATATTATTTTAATTAGATTGAAAGGTTCAAGTCCCAACATCAACCATGTTGGTATGCATGATGCATTTTTATATGACTACTGAAATGCATTCTTCAGATGCCTTCTCTGGCCTACATTTTATGCATTAGTGTCTTGGTTTTAAAGTCCATCCTGCTTGCTGACATGTCCCACATTAACCATATTGGTATGCATAATGCATTTTACAGCTGGATTGCATGTTTTGGATGACAGTTGGATTGCATGTTTTTGGATGACAGCTGGATTGTATGTTTTGGATGACAGCTGGATTTTATGTTTTGGTTTACAGCTGGATTGTATGTTTTGGATGACAGCTGGAATTCATGTTTTGGATGGCAGCTGGAATTCATATTTTTTTTGGATGACAGCTGGATTGTATGTTTTGGATGACAGCTGGATTTTATGTTTTGGTTGACAGCTGGAATTCATGTTTTGGATGACAGCTGGATTGTATGTTTTGGATGACAGCTGGATTGTATGTTTTTGGATGACAGCTGGATTGTATGTTCTAGATGACAGCAGGATTGTATGTTTTGGATGACAGCTGGAATTCATGTTTTGGATGGCAGCTGGAATTCATGTTTTGGATGACAGCTGGATTGTATGTTTTGGATGACAGCTGGATTGTATGTTTTTTGATGACAGCTGGATTGTATGTTCTAGATGACAGCAGGATAGTATGTTTTGGATGACAGCTGGAATTCATGTTTTGGATGACAGCTGGAATTCATGTTTTGGTTGACAGCTGGAATGACAGCTGGAATGCATGTTTTGTTTGACAGCTGGAATTCCTGTTTTGGATGACAGCTGGAATTCATGTTTTGGATGATGGCTGGAATTCATGTTTTGGATAACAGCTGGATTGTATGTTTTGGATGACAACTGGATTGTATGTTTTAGATGACAGAAGGAATGCATCTTTTGGATGAAAGCTGGAATGCATGTTTTGGTTGACATCTGGAATTCATGTTTTGGATGACAGCTGGAAGTCATGTTTTGGATGACAGCTGGAAGTCATGTTTTGGATGACAGCTGGAAGTCATGTTTTGGATGACAGCTGGAAGTCATGTTGGATGACAGCTGGAAGTTATGTTTTGGATGACAGCTTGATTTAATGTTTTGGATGACAGCTGGAAGTCATGTTTTGGATGACAGCTTGAATGCATGTTTTGGGTGACAGTTTAAATGCATGTTTTAAATGACAGCTGGAATTCATGTTTTTGGGATGACAGCTGGAATGCATGTTTTGAATAACAGCTGGAATGCATGTTTTGGATGACAGCTGGGATGCATGTTTTGGATAACAGCTTGAATGCATGTTTTGGATGACAGCTGGAATGCATGATTTGGATGAGAGCTGGGATGCATGTTTTGGATGACAGCTGGAATGCATGTTTTGGATAACAGCTGGAATGCATATTTTGGATGACAACTGGGATGCATGTTTTGGATGACAGCTGGAATGCATGATTTGGATGAGAGCTGGGATGCATGTTTTGGATGACAGCTGGAATGCATGTTTTGGATAACAGCTGGAATGCATGTTTTGGATGACAGCTGGAATGCATGTTTTGGATGACAGCTGGAATGCATATTTTTGATGCTGTCTCTACATTTTACATATGAGCAAGTCAGGTAGAATGGTTCAAGTCCATTCTAGCGTTCTGACCTGTCCCATATCAACCATTTTAGTATGCATGATGCATCTTGGGAAGACAGCTGTAAAGCATGGTTTGGATGCAGTCTGTGACCTTCATTTGATGCATGAACAATTATATTAGGAAGAAAGCTATAGGTTATAGTACATTCCTGATTACTTACATGCTCCACATGAGACAATGCTGAGCAAGGCGGTGAACTTAGCAGACAGTGGCTGTTTTCTATGTTCTTCCCTGCAGTTGCACATAACAGCCACTTGATATCGAAATGAGGTCCTAGAACTGTATCTCTCTTTTGGCCGTTTACTGACTTTGTGGATTTTTTTACTTGGTTTCACTACTGAGCTAATATAACAGGATTCAAGTAGCAATAAAAGCATTGTTCTTTAATATACCCTGCTGTTCATACCCCAAGATTTAGTTTTATTCTAAATAACCATATTACCTCATGTTTCAATGCAGTGAAATTTTGGAATTTATCCTGTGATTTTTAGTTTGCCTCAACAAAGTTGAGGGGGACTAATTTAGTACCCCTGGCATC
Source organism: Modiolus philippinarum (assembly GCA_002080025.1). Lineage (NCBI taxonomy): Eukaryota > Metazoa > Mollusca > Bivalvia > Mytilida > Modiolidae > Modiolus > Modiolus philippinarum. The sequence goes on along the minus strand of MJUU01054648.1, from coordinate 68,528 downwards.
CGAGTCCAAGTCTATGTCTGCATCATTATTTGGGTGTGCGGTATATCTTTATAACTATGCATGGTAGGGTGATTAAACTTTGCATGCAAGTGCATCTTGCATTGACTGACAGCTTCCTAGAAAATTGGGTCTCTTTGACCTAAATTTTCTGCTTTGATTGGCTTCCATTTAATTTTACATCCAAGTTCATATCTCATTCAGTATACATGGTGGGATCATCTAATCTTGCATATGCGTGCATCTCTGATGGTAAGTCAGTATCCAGGCAAAATTAGGGCTCTTCTTCAATTTAGCTTGATTGATTTGCATTCAAGTTTTAGGACAAGTTCAGATCACAGTCACTATACATGCATATGCATGCATCTCTGATGATAGGTCAGAATCCATAGAAAATTAGGTCACTTTGACTATATTTTCCACTTGATTGATTTACTTTCAAGTTTTTGGATGTGTTCGGATCTTGGTCACAATACATGGTAGGATAATGTAACCTTGCATATGCATGCATCTCTGATGGTAGGTCAGAATCCATGCAAAACTGGATTACTGTAACAATATGCCATAATGAGGCGAACTTTGTATTTGTTTTTTATGTTTTTTTTTTTAAAGAGTCAAAAATTATACGTGTCATTTTCAGAAGAATTTCAGTAGGTAAATTATATAAAAATTTTCAAATTTTTTATTCAACTAAAGACTAAAAGGTAGTATTGATGTCTCTTATCACACATGGCAAATGTAAATAAGGACTGATGGATGAGCAGACTGGCAAAGTGTAAAATATTACTCTCCACTAACTTTCATTAAAGAGCATGAAAAAATTCATTAACTACATTTGGTTTTAAATAGACATTGATAGACCATATCCCAGTTCTGGTATTTAGATACACCAGTTGTCTGCCCTTAGTCACCAACATGTACCCCCAATGTTAAACATAATTTCATGATGTTTTAGGCTCTATAATGTGGTGTTTTTATACTATAAAGTATTAAAAATGGTCTGGTAAATTCTGATACCAGAGTTTGGATATGGTATATTCTAGTATTCCCCTCCCCAAAACTTCTCCCTATCACAACATAAAAGAAAAAATTATGAACATTTGCCACCTAATTAACTGACTTTTATGTACATAGTATTACTGCTGTTGTGTTGTTTTGTTATTTGAGCAACTCGATCTTGTTTAAATTTGAAAAAAATAATGAATTCCTTAAATTTTTCACAACTTTTTAATCACATATTACAATCCAAATATTTCTATTTCATACATCTTAGCTGTCTTGTCTTTTGACATTGAATTGCCCTCAGTGCCGACCCACAAATTACCAGAATCATGATCAATGCTAACACTCAGCGGTTGTACTATTTCTAGATTGTTTAAATATGGTTGACAGAGTAATGTTCCATTTTCATTTAGAATATGCAATGAACTGTTTGCAGAATCACATATAATTATATTTTTTAAACTTGTTACAGCTAAGTCTGTAGGATGGAATGGTTCTCTACTAAAACTAGGATGTTGATCGGTATATATCCACATCAGATGACCAGATTTGTCAAGGGAAACAACTCTCCCCGTTGATAGATCAATTTTGTCTATGACACAGATGCCATTTCTTGTGTCCATGATTCGCCAAGGAAGTGTGAATAGTCTTTTGTGTGCCTTTGAGAATTCATAGGCATTACATATCTCTCCTGTTTCATTTGTCTCTACCACTCGCCGTTTACTATCTCGCGGAGGCTCAAAATCTGGTCCACCTTCAGTAAATCCAATCCACATTTTTCTATCACCACTTTTTGAACAATGAATACAGATTGGTTTCAGACTTTCAAATTTTAGAAGGTCATTTATTTGCTTTTGCCCTTTTGAGTTTGTATTCACAATTTTTATACATTTATCAAATTTGCTCACATATAAAAGGTTGCCATCCCTGTCCACAGTTATGTCCAGTGCCTGAATGCCGCTGATTTGATCTGTACGTTTTGAGCCGAAGAACTTGGCTTTGTGTTTGATTTTACTGATCATGTCTGAACATGTCCCACCAATCCAGTTTTCGACCTTTGAAGCTGACGCTATGAAATTAATCGCTGGTAAATTTGTGTTAACGGTTTGAATTACCTTAAAGTTTGCAGCCGTTGGTGTATCAGTAATTATATTGTCAAGTACTTCAAAGTCTTCATGTAGATGGTGTGAACTTCCCAAATAATTGTTGAAGTTTTCGTCTTGCAAATTATAATAATCTCCTGTTACTTGTCTCGGAATTTTTGTTTGATCTACTTCTTCCTTTGGACAATCTGTTGATACATCGAAAAATCCAGAATCATCAAAAGAACTAGCTATTGATTCTGTTCGATGAAAATCATCTTCAGACAAATCATTACTATTGCGATCATTTAATTCTTTTGCAAATTTTACAATTTGTACTGTTTTATGACCAGAATGACCAGCTGCAAGTAGACAGTCTGAACACACCAGATATTTACATGTTTCACAAAAATTTGTGTAGGTCTGTTGACAATGTTTCTTGCATGTCATGTTTTTCATTTCACTTTCCATTCGTAGGTATGTCATTTTCTCCACTTCTCCTTTCAATCTAATCTCCATATTACACTTCAGAATTTCAGAGAATGCTACAATTTTATGGTTCCTACGAGGCAATGTTTTTGTATGAATTTCCTTACAGTTTTCACATATAGTAAATTTGCATGTCATACATCGCCATTCTAGCTTTTTAAATTTATTACAATGCCGACAAGACAATGAAACTTGTAAGTTACTTCTTCTAATCGTAGAATTTTGTGAACTGTGGTCCATTTCAAAATAATATCTAGTGAGTCATAATTTAGATCACGTTGAAATGTGTCTGTTGGTATTTGAAATATCAATATATACTGTTATTTTTGTTTCTTATAAAGCCTACTCACAATGCAATTTATTGATTATATGTGGTTTTTTGGTTTGATTACAAAAATATTTCCTTAATTATGATGTCAACAAAGCACTTGACACATACAAATTTCAATGGATCTTATTTCCTTTTTTCACACAATAGCTTTATATATAGTAGCAGAGTTTTAATATCTGTTTGCGTCATAATCTTGTGATAATGTGTTCTATTTGTATATAATTAGGCATCAACAAATTAATACATTTCCTGTGAGCAATACATTAAGCTATATTCAGAATATGGTGATTGATAGATTATTCAACACCCAGTTTTTGGATTAGTGTCTATCCAAAGGATAGAATTCTATCCTATGTTACGACCCAGGTGACCAACCTCACGCAATCAAACATTAGTGATCATACCCATGCTAAAAGAATCCTTTTCAGGAAACCTCGTACACATCTTTCTGATCTCATAAAAAACTCTGACACTCAATAGTCTATTTTCATTGAACATTAATTTGATTGCCCGAAATTTTCAACTCTTAAATGGTGCCCGAATTCGTTAATTAATCATCGAATGAATTTCCCATTCATAAAATTTTGTGTGTAGATGTATGAATATGGAAGACCGATGCCATGTGACCGGTGCCTTTATTTACATTTGTATGAATGGGGTAAACGTACTTCCCTGAACCGTCAATGAAACGATGTGGCTGTTTTGAAATAAATCATAAAAGGACAACGCATTGGAAATAAAAAATCAAGTTCATTAGCAGTCGAGAACAACAGTCCATTATTTACAATCTACGGAAGACGTAATGTTGGTTTACATTTCTAGTTATCAATGAATGGAAAAGAACGACTGTTCCACGTTGGCTGTTCCATTATACTTGTTGCGATTGTCATTTTGCAGTGTCTTCTCCGAGGTCCGCGTTCGGTATACATGTAATGGCTGACTCAAAACAAAATACTGAAGAAGCCGTACATCGGTAAATACGAAGTATTACTTGGAAACAGTTGTCAAGGTGCATATTCCGAAACAGACGATATTTTGCAATGATCGGGGTTGGAATTGACTTTTAATTCGAAATAGGATCAGGCAGGGGTGTTGATCTGTTGATTGCTGTTCGTCCAACAATGTTCAGTCCGGGGTGTTGCGTGTTAATTGCCGTTGATCTGAGTTTGGTCAAACAAAACTTGAGATAATGTCATTTGAGTATTTACAATGCATAACAGTCATAACAGCCATTTTTCAACTGCATGAGAATGTATTTCATAGCGCGAATTGAGATGCATTGTTGCACAAAGAACTTGGCACAGATCATCGTTTTCATGTCTTCGTGTGTTTCTTGGACGAATTATTATCTCCATAAAGAGCAGGGTATTGCTGCTCATGTCTTGTCAACTTTTGCGTCTTGTCAGCATTCCCAAACCTTTCATTCAGGTCTCTTCTTTAGAATTAAATTTCAAACTGTACTTGATCAAGATAGTGCTGTCATTGTTTAGTCTATGTTGAGTGTACAGCAGGGAACCCATAATATGTAATAGGTTTCTGGTATAAAATCAAAATTCTTTGAATATTTGTCTCTAATGGTTTGATCGCCATTGATTGGCTGGTGTGATCAAATGAAGATGGCCACCAGTAAATACTTGCTAACTGTCAGTCAGGCATGTTAATTTTCTTGATGAGCAAAACATGCACGACAAAGACAGGCAATTATTCATATCATACATGGACAGTGTACATAAAATATCAATAGATTAGATACTGATCATTGCCATCATAGACACTAATCCACCAGTCCCTTTGGGACTTTGATTTAGCTATAGCTGGAGGAGGGAATATCATGTAACATTGACCCCTGAGGGGAAACACTTTCACAGATATTCTCCCCCTGAGACTACTGAGCCAACTGGAACCAAACTTGGCTACAATATTCCTTGGGTGATCCCCTACTAAAAAGTTATTCTGAAGGTATGCACCTTATTGATGATGGCTGCCAGTGGGAACAAAGTTTGTAAAAACTTTAGGCAATTCCAACAATTATGTTAAGGCCATAGTCCAAGTGAGCAATTCAAACTCTTCAAAGTCTTATGCGATCATGTTCAGTTTATGATTAGACCAGTTTCTCAATTTCCCCATTAACTTGAGTTTTTCAGTCACTCTTATTTGGTTTATAGGTTGGTATTGGTTTGTGCATGACAGTCTGAACCATATGGTGTTTAGCTTTGACCTCAATTTCAGTCTGATGACCATATTACCAAATTTTCCAGATTTTCTCAATAACTACAAATGATATGCTGAGTGTATAGCTAGCTTTTGGTTAGTACAAGACAGTGATCCAACTTGTTTGGCACCTATAGCATGTATAGGCGAACGACATACGCCTTATTTTAACTCCAAAAAAAAGTAAACCGGCTATCATTGAAAATGGCGACAGCAATACTGGCTATGGATATTCTTGCATTTATCTCGGTGAAAACTGCGATGACGCGGGAGATGAGGCAATTTCAACAGCAGTAAATGATATCAATGATATCAGTGTTTGTTTTTAAGAGATTAAAAGCCATAAAATATGCAATGTCCTTGATATTTTATTGATAATCTCAAGATGCATTACTCTGCCAAGATTGGTCCTACTTGTTTCGTATGCCTTTTCGCCGGTGGCAAACGCCCGGCTTTCAAAATTTGGATTAAAAGTAAGTGAGTAAGTAAAACTTTATTTGAAATTTTGTATTCAGTACAACATAATAACACAAGCTCTATAGAGCTTTTTACCAAATATAAAAACATATAAATAACTTAAAAACAACACATTGCATGCACATAAAATACAGAGGCCATAGTAAGTTAACAATGATGTACTAAATTTCTCTTCATAATCTTTGAAGTATACAGATAAATTGCACATATAAACAAGATTTTTCGCTTAATGGTTGTTTTTCAATTTTTGTAACCTTTATTTTTACTCAGTCTGCCATCTTGAAATGAAAATGCGCCGCCTGCGCCTGAGTCCTGAGATAGGCGAGGGCGGTGTAAGCCGTTATTGCGCGTGCATCCAAAATTTTGTGAAACAAGTGCAACGGGTCTGCTGCCTGCGAAAGGCGTACGCCTTTTTCCGGAAACAAGTAGGGCCAGTCTGTAATATATCTTTTGACCTTGACCTTAATTTCATGGGTCTACTTAACTTCATTAACCATCTAATCAGATCAGTTTCTCAATAACTATTAGTGGTAGGCACTGAAATTTGATATGCTGGTGTTATATGACTGTCTTCTATATTGCTTTGACTTTGACCTAAATTTCATGGTCTAGTGACCAAGTGAAGGTTTTCTGATTGGATGAGTTTCTCAACAAAAACATTCAGTATACAAATATTGGTCTTGAGTAGCATGTGACTGTCTGCAATATGTCTTTCAACCTTGACCTCAGTTTCACAGTGTAATGACTTGTTAATTTTACTAATGAGATAAACCTCCCTAAAATTTGTAATTGGTAATTTATGCCATGGATAGTATTTTGGTTGCTCTTTGGTAGTATATTTCTGTATGCTGTATGGCTTTTGACCTTGATGTCAATTTCATAGTCTGATAATAATTTTAAGATTATGTGATTAGATCATTTTCTAAGTAACTGTTGTTGAATGATTAACCATATTTGGCAAACTAGATTGCATTTGACATTTGATAATGCTGGATTTCCTACCATATTGTCTTTGATCTTGGCCTTAAGTGACCACTTAGAATATTTTTTGGTGAATTGAAAATTTTATCAAGTATTTTAAGAGATAGATCCATCAGAGGAGGGCTGTATTTTCGTCTCGCCAGCGACGAAGTCGCTGAAAGCGAGACATAGGTATTACTTTCCGGCGGCGGCGGCAGCGGCGACAGCGGCGTAAACTTTACTAAAACCTTAATAACTTTTAAAGTATATCACTTATGTACAAGATCTTATGTCCACAGGTAGCTGATGGTTAGAGCTTTTCAGCATCACATGTTTCAGATGACCTTGACCTTGTCTTCATGGTTCAATGACTCCATGAAAATTGCGACATAGTTTCACATTCAAGTCTTTTTCTCTGGATGTGTAATGCATAAATCCATTATATTTAGTGTATTGATGTATCTTAGTGGGTACATGCCAGTCTGCCACTTGTCAAGTGACATCGACCTCATTTGCGCGGTTCAGTGACTTTGTAAATATTGCGACATAGTTTTACATTCAAGTCAATTTCTGAGCCATTGTAATGTATAGAGATACCATATTTGGTGTAATGCTTCAGCTTAAAGAGTACATGCCAGTCTGACACCTGTCATGTAACCTTGACCTCAATTTCATGGTTCAGTGACTTTTGTAATTTTTTTACGTTCATGTCCTTTTCTCAGCAATTAAAGAACCTAGACTCTCCATATCAGGTTTATTGTTACATATTAATGGGTTAATGTCAGTCTGACACCTGTCAAGTTACAATGACCCCAATTTCATGGTCCAGTGACTTTGTTAATTTTTTACATGTATGTCCATTTCTCAGCAACGGTTTTTGTCTCGCCTGCGACGAAAGTCGCTGAAGGCGAGACATAGGTATAGCAATCCGGCGACGGCGGCGGTGTAAACTTTTTTCTAAAACCTTCATAACTTTTCAAGGGTAATACATACAAACATCATCTTTGGTCCACAGCACCACCAAGTGATGACCTTTCCAGCAGCATATATTTTGGATGACCTTGACCTTGTTTTCATGGTTCAATAAGCACATAAACATTGCGACATAGTTTCACATTCAAGTCCTTTTCTCAGGAACTATAACACCTAGACTTGTCATATTTGGTCTATAGTGAGATCTATATGGGTACACGGCAGTCTGACACCTGTCGTGTTGCCTTGACCTCAATTGCATGGTTCAGTGAACTTAGAAAATCTGCGACATAGTTTCATATTCAAGTCCTTTTCTCAGTAACTGTTACACCTAGACCCGTCATATTTTGTTTGTAGGGAGATCTATATGGGTACACGCCAGTCTG
>MJUU01054648.1:40839-54415 GCA_002080025.1 Modiolus philippinarum | reverse complement strand
TTCGATGGGATTTTTTTCTTTGGATTCCTCTTGATCTAAGCCTTCAGTAGTATTGCAACGGATTTTGTGTAGGTCTTACCGTTTCCGAGCTACAAGGGGTCAAAGGGGCCAAAAATTGCAATTTTTCTAAATATGTCATATCTTTATTTTTCATTAGATTTTGATGGTTTTTTTTTTTCTTAAAATTTCTATGTCTGTAAAGTTTTAGTTGATAGTACATATTCTGCATAGCTCTTACGGTTTTTTATCAGTAAGTAATCAAAAGGGTTGATTTTTTCCCTATTTTGTTTCTAGCTAATAACTGTGTCTAGCTTCTTTTTGTGTCCATCTAATTATTGTGTCAAGCTCTTTACTGTGTCCACATTCACTTTAAAAATTTCAGTGGTCGACATGCTGCGGTCGTATCATGCTGCGCTCGGCGTAGCCCTTTATTGTGTAAAATGTCAAAGAGGCTAAAAAAGGGTGAATTTTATATATTGGTCTGATTTCGAAAGTGTATTTTCATTTGAACCCAACCCTTGTGAAAAGTTCTGTCTTGAAGATTATATCATTGTCTCTACAATTTTACTGTGTCCACACTTGTACTGTGTCCACACCTGTATTGTGTCACACCCACTTAAATTTGCACTTCCCATATGGATTCAGGGTTCTGAGTGAGTTGAATGAGCAGGGGGTATATTTGGCTGCCATTCGGCGACAGCTCTTGTTGAAAAAAAAAAATTAAAAAATGCATAAATTTTGAAATTTTTCGGAAAAGGGCTATTACTCTCAGAAGGGTTTTCCCATTTTCTTCAAAATTGCAGATAGATCTAAGTATTCTGAACAATTTTACTCCCATGTCAAATTTTGGAAATCTGCAACAGTTTTGGAGTTATTTGCCAAAAACAGCAATTTACCCCCTATGTTCTATTTTTAGTAACAGTGGCCCTGTTGTGTGGTCCTCGGACTAACCAAACAAATTTTTAAACTACATACCCTGGTGATGACCCAGGCCAAGTTTGGATTAAATTGGCTCAGTGGTTTCAGAGGAGAAGATTTTTGAAGAAAAGTTTACGACAGAAGGACGAGGGACGATGGACGCCAAGTGATGGCAAAAGGTCACCCTGGCATAACCAGGTGAGCTAAAAAGGGAGAGTTATATCATTGGTCCATACTTGTACTGTGTCAACACTTGTATTGTGTCCACACACACAGATTTGAAAAACATATTGATTCAGGGTTCAGTGAGCAGGGGCATAATTGGTTGCCATTCAGCAAAAGCTCTAGTATATCTATGACTTAGACACACATATAAACCTGATATGTGTTGTCTTGCCTTTCTTTCTTGACTCGTGGTATCTTTTGTCAAAAGTATATTTGAAGGGGAGGCATATTTATAAGTTTAAAGTTTCCAAAACAGTTACCCTTTGTTGAAATTATTTTGTATACAATAAGCCATGGCCTGTTGGAGTTCTACCCTGGCTCTTGGAGCTTTTTCTATATTGTTCTTAACATGGCTAGCTCTATTGTGTGTTTAAACAGATTTGTGGTCGTCTTGAACTTATTACAGTCACGGATTTAGACCCCCCNCCCCCCCCCCCCCCACAATTTTTAGAAAGTCTGCATCTGCCACTGTTATTATGATAATATGAGCAAAGCTCATTGTTTAAGGCCTCATTGAGACTTCAAGATGAAGAACAACAATAAAAGGGCTGTTCTATTGCATGGTTTTACCAAGTGTTTGGATGTGCATTTATTTAATTATCCTTTCATCGTTTATTATAGCGGAGACTCTTTCAAGTTATATATGAAAAAATGAACTGCAGTTGACGACTTGAGGACATTTTTTATTTGAAATGATAAAAACCAACAATATAGTAATCTGAGTTGCATCAAAAGATGAATAAGGAATATGGCCTTGAAGGTTTGTCCAACATTGAAACTTCAGGTATTTAAATACACGCATTCATCAGACTTCAGGAAAAAGGAGTCTTACTTAATGAAAAAAAAAAATTAAAACGTGCAGAATTCTGAAAACTATTTATTAACTCCCCNAAAAAAAAAAAAAAAAAAAAAGTTTTCCCAGACTTTAAAGATAGGCCTTAAACTCCTCTGTCCCATACTACTTTGATAAATCCCTGGAATAGTACCTGGAAGTTCTATTTTTCAGGGAAAAACATTTGAACACTATAAACATAAAGCATCCTGTGTTGGCAGGGAATTAATAGTTCTGAATTACATTGTCATGAATTCTTGCTGTCGTGTTAATGGGCATGTAGAACCTATTGAAGTAATAGACTGATGTGTATTGAATTTGTAATTGAAACTTTTTGAATAAATGATAAAAGAAGAAATACATAGTTTCTACAAGATCGTCATCTATTATCATGCAAAATGCAACTTCCAGGTTCAAAAACTGTACCCAGAAGTTCAAAAATTGAATGATACTTGCAGAGCAAATTTAGGATACAGTTCATAATTAATGTATGTTCCAATGGATTTGCCTCCCTTTTTAGCTGGTATAACTTTGGAAACACTGATAATTTACTTTGTATTGCCAAAGGAAAAGGACTGAGCTTTCCAACTACCATATTGGAAGTCTGCCAAGAACTTGATTACTCTTTATTTAGGGACCAATTCCAACCTGCCATTGGGTGTGGAGTTTCCTCACTGTTCATTGAAGATCTTATGGTGGCTTTGAGTTGTTATTACTCCCCCTTTGGGTCGTTGTCTCTTTGACACATTCCCCGTTTCCCTTCTTTTTCCTATGTCTGCCAAGAAATTCAAAAACTTGTGTAATTATCTTGAATAAAAGTGCAAATTATTTAGCATGGATGTATATTATCCACAACATTTGATAGGGTGGTTTGATATAGAAAATCCCTTCTGCTGTCAAACACCTCTTACTTTATCGTAACGTGTGAAATGGAAGTCTTCATATGTTCAAAGGGAGGTAAATATTAGGGAAAAAACAAACTAAAAATTTGTAATTAATATTATTAAGTTGCAGAAACTGTTTAAATGATCTGATGTTAAATTCAGAAGATTGTATTCCAAATGCCAAGGGAGGTAAATTTCATGAGACTATTAATTCTCTCACGGGTAATGAGAACAATGTTGCCACATGTATCAGGAATATTAACATTCGATAGCAATATTAAAGAATTTTTATCAGCTAAAGAATTTTAATAATACTAAAATACAGACATTTTTAGAACATATATCTTAGCTTTTGTTTCACCAGAACCTTTGTTACATGCACTACCGATCCAGAGTTGGCCAGTTTTGTCTATATCAAGAGAGTATGGTTGATGTATACCTAGTTCGGTTAAAGGTTGGAGAACAATCATATATCCAGTTTTGTTTAAAACATGTAACGTTTTATTAGCAGCGTCAAGTACAACCAATTTATTACTTTCAGTAGTTGCCATGGCGGTAGGAAAAAATGGCCTCACACATGTACTAGTTTGTTGTGGACTATCATATTCCCACTCCCGATGCCCAACTGCATTAAGGGAGAGTACTCTTCCAGATTTTTGGCTTGTTCTATCCAAAACCAGTATTTGATCATCAAAACTACAAATGCGGAATGGAATAGTGAAAAGTCTTTTTCCAGTGGTTGAATATTCAAAATTTTTTTCAACCTGCCAAGTCTCTGAAATAGCTATGATTTTACGAATGCTCCTAGGATATATATCATCTTTCCCTCGTTCCTTTAATCCAATCCAAATAAGTTTAGTTTTTGTATCGAAATGAATACAAATAGGATCTAGTGGATCGAAATTATGGATATTGCATATTTGTTTCTGACCATAGTTGTCCGTAAATGCCCTTTTCAAATTGTGATCTAAATATGACACAAACATAATTTCTCCATGGATTACAGCTATATCGATTGCTTCAAATCCTTCGATTTGGTCTGTTTGTATACATTCAATTTCTTTTTTCATAGCCTTGAATATAAATTTTGTACAAACATGCTTACTTTTCGATGGCACCGTTACTTTTTGTATGACTTGGTCCTCTTTACAACCGATCCACGCTGTATCTACGGAAACCGTTTTTAAAAAGTATATAACTGGTATTTTTGTAACCATCTCATGTTCAACTTTAAAGTTAGCCATTGTCATTGTACAGTAGTCATCGTCCTGACTTGGAGATCGAGCCAGGAAACGTGTTGGTAGATTTTCACTCACTTCTCGTCCATCTCCCCGTAATCTTTCTTCAATAAATTGATCAATGCCATATATATCATGGTGCACATGATTTTGTTGAATACATGACTCGCAGACGAGATAATTGCAAGATTTACAAAATAACGAGTAAGTTAAATATGGATGTTTTTTGCACTGCAATTTTTTTAATCTGCGCTTGATTTCGGCATCAAGATAACAGCAGTCAATATCGTTATATGATATTATAGTATGGCCTGTGGAAGCACGTGCATTTCCGTGTATAATTTTACACCTGTCACAAATTTTCATCTTACAATCTATACAACGCCACCTGATATTTTTTAATCCATCACAGAGTTTGCATTTTATCGGTTGATCGTCATCTTCATCGTTATCAAGTGAAAACTGTCTAAACTTTATCGCCATATTTTATGATGTGGCGATTCTGTGTCAATTAGATCAGTGCTTATACGACATTAATATGTGAAAAATAATTCCTTCGTCTTAATATTTCCATTAAATCATATATTACATTATTATTAAAGAACGACATGTCAGATTTTAAAAAGTAAAATAAAGTTGAATTCATTCATTTATATACACTTCCTTTCCTTAGTTGAATAATATGAGGAAATGAATGTTAAAAATACACTGGTACAGGTAAATTGCACAGTACATTGTCTTCTTATTTCCTGTATGAAACATTGTACATTTTCCCCAAAAATTCATCCTGTTTTTTAATGAAATGATAATTAAATTTTATATCACCAAAAAAGTCATTAGTTCTTGATTATCTGGTTTGCCTATATGATAAATAAGGTATATGTTAAGTGTTCAAAATATATTTTGATGGGGGGAAATAGACCAGATTCTCCCCAAGTGCTATGAATCAAATATTTATGCAGATAGTATGAATTTCATTTCTTTTGAGTGACAAATGAGAAACTCCATAGCAAACATATGATATATATATATGGAATGCTGGGTTTCTGTACAGTTCATAGCTGTTTACACTCCCATATTGCAAAATAGACCCCATTCAAGAAGTTTTTTTTTATCCCGTAGCCATAGAGTTTGGGAGGGGATATAGCAACTCATTTGTCTGTCAGTCCGTTCATGCCATCTCAGATTGAAGTTTGTGTCAAGGTTAATATTTGAGATACTACATGTGGAACATGAATCATCTTAGTTCAGTGGATGCGGCAGCTTCAGATGATAATTGGGTCACTCTGACCTACATTGTATGCTTCAATGACTCAAGTTATAGAGAGAGATTTCATGTGGCACATCAATTATCTTTGGTCAGTGGATGCATCTTGGAGAGTGATGTCGCTTCATATGATAATTATTAGGGCCCCGCATCGAGATGCGGGTGCCCTATAGTTTTCACTTTGTCCGTCCGTCCGTCTGTCCATCAACAATTTTTTATGGTCCAAGTTTTCTGGGCTTTTACTGGTGGGAATGATTTCATATTTGGTTTGAAGCTTTATGATGACGAGTTGTACAGTGTAAGCAATTTTTATACGACCCCAAAAAATTTGAGGTCGTATAATGGTATGGCGCTGTCGTCGTCGGCGTCATCATCTGTAGACACTTTTGTTTTTTGTCAATAACTTAAGTTCCAGTTGACCAATCCTTATGAAATTTTTAAACAGTGTTTCTTGGCACAAAAGGAAGGCTTGGTGGGTTTTGGTCATTTTGGCCCCTCCCGTCTTTAAAAAAAGGGCAAAGTTAGGTGTTTTCACATATTTGGCTGTAGAATATTTATTATTTATTGGATTTTGATGGGGTTTCTTTCAGTGTGTTCCTAATTAAATTTCCTATCAGTAGTATGCCAACGGATTTACATGGCATGTACCATTCACGAGATAAATGGGGCCCAAAAGGGGCGATTTTCAAAAATTTCATTTTATGTATTTTTAGTCCGATTTTGATGCAGTTTTTATATGACCGCAAAAATTTTTGCGGTCGTATATTGGTATGGTGCTGTCGTCGTCGTCGTTGTCGTCGTTGTCGTTGTCGTTGTCGTCGTCGTCTGTAGACACTTTAGTTTTTGGTCAATAACTTTAGTTCCAGTAGATCAATCCTTATGAAATTTTAACATAATGTTCTTTGGTACAAAAGGAAGGTTTGGCTCAGTTTTGGTCTTTGTTGCCCCACCCGTTTTTAAAAAAGGGGCCAAAAAGGGTTAAATTGGGTGTTTTCACATGTTTGTCTTTAGAATCTTTATTATTAATCGGATTTTGATGGGGTTTCTTTCAGTGTGCTCCTGAGGAAATTTCCAATCTGGAGTATGCCAACAGATTTAATGTAGCATGTACCGCTCACGAGATAAATGGGGCCCAACAGGGGCAAATCTCCAAAAAAAAAATTTTTTTATTTAAAGTCCGATTTTGATGCAGTTTTTTTCAATGGATTCCTTGTGAAAAATTAATATAGCGCTCAGCTATTAGATTTTTGATAACTTGTTTCCTTTCCCAGCTATGAGGGCCGAACGGGGCCAAAATTGCGAATTTGCGGATTATGTAGAATTTTTATTTTTCATCGCATTTCTATGGGATTTTTTTCTTTGGATTCATCTTGATCTAAGCTTTCAGTAATATGTCAACGGGGTTTGTGTAGGTCTTACAGTTTCCGAGCTACAAGGGGTCAAAGGGGCCAAAATTGCAATTTTTCTAAATATGTCAAATCTTTATTTTTCATCGGATTTCAATGGGATTTTTTTCTTTTGATTCCTCTTGATCTAAGCTTTCAGGAATATGGCAACGGATTTGGCGTGGCTCTTACCGTTTCCATGCTACAAGGGGCCAAAGGGTCCAAAATTGCAATTTTTCTTAATATGTCGAAATTTATTTTTCATCAGATTTCGATGGAATTTTTTTTTTTTTTGAATTTCTATGGATGTAAAGTTTTAGTTGATAATATAGATTTTGAATAGCTCTTACCTTTTTTTCATCAATAAGTGATCAAAAGGGTTCAATTTTTCCCTATTTTGTTCCTAGCTAATAACTGTGTCAAGCTTCTTTTTGTGTCCATCTAATTATTGTGTCAATCTCTTTACTGTGTCCACATTAACTTTGAACTACTTTTGTTAAAATTTCAGTGGTCGACATGCTGCGGTCGTATCATGCTGCGCTCGGCGTAGCCCTTTATTTTGCAATGGATTCCTTTTGAAAATAAATATAGAGCTGCACCATCAGATTTTTGACAACATGTTCCTTTTCCGAGCTTTGAGGGGCCGAATGGGGATAAATTTGAAAATTTGCAGATTACCTGAAATTTTCATTTTTCATCGGATGTTGATGGGATTTTTTTCTTTGGATTTCTCTTGATATATGCTTTCAGATTGTGTCAATGGATTTGGCGTAGCTCTTATCGTTTCTAAGCTACAAGGGTCAAAAGGGCTGAAATTGCAATTTTCAGAATTTGTAAAATCTTATATTTTTGTATTGGATTTTAATGGGGTTCCTTTCTTCGGTTTCCTCTTATCATATAGTTAAAGTAATATGTTGACCAATTTGACATACCTCTTACCATTTCAGAGATATAGAAGTAATTATAACAGCTAATTTTTATTTTCCTTAGTTTGTGTGCAGCTAATAACTTGGTCAAGTTCTTTACTGTGTCCTCATTCATTTTGAATTACACTTGTTCAAATTTCAGTATTCGACATGCTGCAGTTGTATCATGCTGCGCTCGGCGTAGCCCTTTATTAGGTTTGCCGTGCCACTACTTCCTGTTTGCCGATACTTAACTTTTTATTATACCACTGTATGGATGAAAATTTTTCGTCAAAGTTTTCTTGGCTTCTACAACTGGGAATGATTTGATATTTGATGATGAGTTGTATCGTGTAAGTTTTTTCAGGTTTGCCATGCCACTACTTCCTGTTTGCCGATACTTTAATTTTTTATTATACTACCGCAAAAAATTTTGCTTCTACAACTGGGAATGATTTGATATTTGGTGTAAATATTCATGATGATGAGTTTTATCGTGAAAGCTATTTTCAGATTTGCCGTGCCACTACTTCCTTTTTGCCGATACTTTTTAACTTTTTATTATACCACTCTATGGATGAAAATTTTCGTCAAAGTTTTCTTTCTTCTACAACTGGGAATGATTTGATATTTGGTCTAAAGCTTCATGATGATGAGTTTTATCATGTAAGCTATTTCCAGGTTTGCTGTGCCACTACTTCATGTTTGCCGATACTTTTAACTTTATATTATACCGCTCTATGGGTTAAAATTTTTGTCAAAGTTTTCTTGGCCTCTACAACTGGGAATGATTTGATATTTGGTGTAAAGCTTCATGAAGATCAGTTGTATCATGTAAGCTATTTTCACGTTTGTTGTGCCAATACTTCCTTTTTGCCAATATTTTTAAACATTTTATTGTACCACTCTATGGATGAAAATTTTTGTCAAAGTTTTCTTGGCTTCTACAACTGGGAATAATTTGATATTTATTCTAAAGCTTCATGATGATGAGTTGTATCGTGTAAGCTATTTTCAGGTTTGCCATGCCACTACTTCCTGTTTGCCAATACTTTAACTTTTTATTGTACCACTCTATGGATGAAAATTTTCGTCGAAGTTCTCCTGGCCTCTACAACTGGGAATGATTTGATATTTGGTGTAAAGCTTCATGATGATGAGTTGTATCGTGTAAGCTATTTACAGGTTTGTTGTGCCACTACTTCCTGTTTGCTGATACTTTTTAACTTTTTAATGAAGCAACCAATTCATTTCACTGTGGTTATGATATCTCGTCCACAATACAATTGCAGAATAAAAAGAAATAAAATGGAGTATTTCCCCAAAAAATCCCAAACAGAATGTTAATTTTAAAATATTTTCATAAACAAATGTTGATAATTTGGTACAAAGGAAGTGATAATTTGGTACAAAGGAAGTGACTGCCTGCATTCAGCAGTACCTCTAGTTGAGTCTCTTACCTACAATTTATGCTTCAATTAATCTGGTTAAAGTTTGCGTTAAGGTTCATATCTGAGAAACTAAATGTGGAACATAAATCATCTTTGATCAGTGGATGCCTCTTTGAGAGTGATGCTGCTTCAGATGATAATTGGGTCACTCTTACCTACATATTATGCTTCAATGGCCCTAGTTTGCATTAAGGTTCATATCTGAGAAACTACAAATTGCACAGCAATCGAGGGGTATATAGCTTTCATATTTTGCTTAAGTATTCCCTGTTGCAGACCTTCCAGTTTGGTACCAGAAATTATACCAAAGCATATTAATTTCTCTGTGGCACCCTCAGTTTTTAAAAATATTCTTTTAAAGGATTCTTTATAACTGTTTGGGGAATTGGGTGTTTCACAATTACATCTTATTACAATGACTGCTACAATATTTCCTTCTGACAGTGTTTAATATGGAGGAGTTCTTCCTGTACAGACTATTACTGACTTCCAGTGTATGCTTCTATAGGGAAAGATTACTTATACTATAACTAATCCTAGATTCTGATTATCGCAAAATATTCAACGAATGATCGAACAACGCAGTAATTCACGAATGCTCGCAGTGCATGAGTGAATTACAATGTTTTTCGATCATGAGTTGAATATTTTTGATAATCAGAATCTAGGATTAGTTATTGTTTTTATTATATAGACCAATTCTCTCATGATTAATGGTTTAATTTAAGATTCTTTTCATGAACTACGTTTTCCATGTTAGTTCGCCGGGACGTTTACTTAACAACAACGTTGACGACGTCTATTGTGACGTCACTTCCTAGAGTGAAATTATGGAAAATAATTTCACAGTTAATTATCACTTTTCTTTCACTGAGAAATTTCAATCTTTCACCGTCCTCTATATAATAAATTGTATTTAACCTGATTTAATTATTACCTGGTGTAAAAAATCTTTCCATTTTGTTGTATGATTGAATATGATAAGATACCCTGTAATCTTCTGTACAGTAAAACCTGCTTGAGAGACCACCTGTATTAAAGACCAACCTGTTTTAAGAGACCACTTAAAATTTACACTTCATAGCAAAATTATTTATAATTGACCTCTGTTTAGAGACCACCTGTCTTAAAAGACCACTATTTCCTAGTCCCTTGAGTCGTCTCTTAAAAAGACATGTTTCTTAAGTATGACTGTGTTAGCCATGTTTATTTTTAAGTGAAGTTTTAATTCTTAGATGTCAAGGTTAATGATTCTACAGTTTTGGCTGCTTCATCCAAAAAAATACCTCAGTATCTAGTATTTTAGTCATTTGAAAGAATTTTTTTACCTAGAGCAAGGGCGTACATTTAGAAGGTTAAAAAACTTGCATACAATCCATGTTGTAATTCAAAATCTTTAGCGAGGCATTTGATATGCATTTACTTTTGAGCTAACCTCTTAAAAAGTTGTATATGGATTTTTATCAAATTTTGCTTTTCTGAAAGCTGGATGATTTTTACATCCATTGAGTAAATGTCATTTGATTACAAATTGTAGTTTCTTCAATACATATAATTATAATTGAAATTTGTAAACAAAACATTTTCGTTGATTTTTTTTTAACGTCCGGTTTACATCAGTAAAAATGGACCACAGTTTGGACCTAAAGGCTTTAAAAGTATTTCACAGAATTTCCCAAATTTAACATTTTCCTAATGTTTAACATCTACTATACATGCAGAACAATTTTTGTGGCCATCATTTGTTATATTTACGTTGATTTAATGCTTTAAAGAGGGGGTCCCAAAATTGACAATATCTAACGCCTCGCGGCATATTCCCAAATTTTCACGAGATTATTATCCTTCTAAATTTAGTACTCGCATACAGATTTTGATTTTTTTTTTGGGGGGGGGGGGGTAAAATTTTCAACAGAAAGTTGGAATCATGTCTGCTTTTTAAACTCAATCCATTTAAAAGCTTAAAGAATTCTTCCAAGTCCTGGAAAAGATAAACTGTCCAACTGGAACTTTATTATAGATTTAGGTAGGGATGTAATGCAAAAGTGACTTAACACCCCCTGACTGAACCATGATACCTGTCTTAAACAAACCCTGACCAAACCCAGAACCTGTATTTACAAACCTGACAAACCCAGAAACAAGTCTAATCACCCTTTATCACGCAAAGACCATGATGTCCATTTTTCAAAAAGTGTTTATGTAATATATTCCTTTTATATACCACTACTACTACACATCTTCAAATTTCTGCTGGGTCTGGAAGTGGACATGTGACAAGGGTGCACTGTATTCATAAACACAAAACAGCCCCCCCCCNCCCCCCCCCCCCCCCCCCTTTTCCTCTTTTAAACTTCAATGTATTTTTACAACCTAAATATATTTTACGCTCATCATCAATTTTTAGCTCACCTGACCCGAAGGGTCAGTGTGAGCTATTGCCATCACTTGGCGTCCGTCATCCGTCGTCCGTCGTCCGTCCGTCCGTCGTCTGTTAACTTTTCACATTTTCATCTTCTCCTCTGAAACCACTGAAGCAAATTCAACCAAACTTTACAGGAATGATGTATGGAAGGTCCTTTACAAAGATTGCTCATTTTGTTCCGATCTGATATAAAACATGGCCGCCACCGCAGAACTAAGGTTTAACAATGGACCCTATGGGAAAATTCAAATTTTCTTCTTTGCTCTGAAACTGCTGAAGCAAATTCAACCAAGCTTTACAGGCATGATGAACTGAAGGTCCTTAACAAAGATTGGTCATTTTGTTCGGATCCAAAAAAAAAAAAAAACATGGCCGCCAGCACAGAACATAGTTTATTTTGGCCCTATGGGAAATTCACATAAAAAACAATTGGCCACCATGCAGAACATCGAAAACCCTGCTTCAGTATTTTGTCAGGTGAGCGATACAGGCTCAGTGTCTGAGCCTCTAGTTAAGTATCCTGTTTACTTTTTCTCTATCTTTATTTTTATCCTAAGGAAGGGAGGGTCACAAGCACTTGACAAACTCAAGTGTTTCCTCTTATTGGTTTTTATTGTAGTGACTATATGTATTTTTATCAATATTAAAAAGGAAAGATCAATATTAAAAAGGAAAGGGGAATTGGAAAATCCTATTTTTTTTTATTTGATAATGGTAAACTTTATTGAATGAACAAAAATAAAGAAATGCCAATATTTCAATTATTCAGTTTCAGTTTCATAAAAATCATTTTCAAGACATGCTTTGTGTATTTTATCAAGACAATTAAGGTTTTGTTTTAACCACTGGTTCATTTGTTTGGTTTTTAAAAAAAATCTGATTAAAGTGGAAAAAGGGGGAGGGGTCCAGTGACTGTGACAGATATCCATAGCGCACCATATTGTTATCTTGGAATATTGTTTAAGTATTTTTCTTTGCAGATTTTCTTTTATAATTATGAATAAAATACATGTGCATATATGGGTTCAATTCGTTCCTTTTCGATTTCTTGGAAAAAAAAATTAAAATTGGTTATATTTTGTCACCTGGAATAGGAAAACAATATGCACAGAGCTTAACGCTTCCTGTTCAATAATTTGTCAGTTCAGCATGTTGAAGATAATAAAGCTTTTAACTCTGGCCTAAACAACTAACACGCCCATTTGTCATCCATGAGTTATTTGCCCTTTATTGTTAAAAAATGCAAGGTGAGTTATGTGGCTCAGTCTGAGCCTCAAGTTTCTGTTTTCAGATAATAAAAATAGAACATTTTAAAGCAGCTTTCTCAAGTTTGAATCTGTCATTTCCTACTCAATACAGTTCGATTTTGGATGGAAATCCATTCAAGAGTTTTTGCCCTTGATTTCAGAAAAAAGGAAACTTGATTTTTTTCCAGTTTCCATATTGTAAAGAAAAGATTGCTTCATTGCAGATTTTACAAATTTTAGTATGTTATTTCCTACTATAAAGGAACTACTTAATTCAGTGTGAAAGCCTCCTGAATAGTTCCATGTGCAGTGGTGGGGATGTGAGATGAAAGGGAGGTGGGCATCTGTGATCTACTATCTGTGATCAGTAGATCACTAATTCTAGTGTTTACATGTAGCAGGTTCATACATACCAATTGTACATCATTTTTTTTTATGGAATATAGGAATTTTAATGCATTTAATTCTTGCATAAATTCTTGCCAAAAGATGCAGAGGATATTTTGTTATCATATTGACAAGAATTTATGAAAGAATTAAAATAACTTCATCTACAATTGAAATCAGTTGAAATTTAAATTTCATATATTAAATAGGTTGTATATTGCCATAACTATTATGTAGTTTTACAATAACTTTCATTCATAATATGTTTCATATGACAAACGGTACCAAAGCATGATAAGCCTACGGTGATCTAGTAATTCTGATTATCAGATTAGATCCATTTCACAGAAATTTTCATACTGTTGAGTTTAATAAAAAAAAGATCACCAAAAAACAACCCCCCCCCCCCCCC
>MJUU01054648.1:0-27164 GCA_002080025.1 Modiolus philippinarum | reverse complement strand
TCATTCCTTATTGATAAAAAACATGGCCGCCAGTGCAGAACTTTGGTTTAACATTGGACCCTATGGGAAAAATCACCATTTCATCTTCTTATTTGAAAAGGCTGATGCAAATTCAACCAAACTTTATGAAACTGATGGTATAATACAGTTGTCATCTGAAGTCCATTTTCTCACAACTTATCAGTTCCTAATGACCTATTGGTTGTCATGTGTGACTTGTAATTTTTTCAGTTATGATTGTAAATGAAAACCAATGATCTAAACAAACATAGTCACATTTTGTTCTAAACAGTCTTTAGTCTGTCTCTAAACTTGAAGCAAATTAAGAGATATGGAGTAAATGCATTCAAGACAAAATAATTGTGTATATTTAAAACAATTAAACACTTTCAAATCTTCAAGTCATGAAACATTGAACAAAATACAGTGGAACCTGATTAATCCTATACACAATATGAACATTAAATGTGTCAGATAATGCAGGATGTCAGAGTAGTAAGGTTGAAACGGCCTTCAAAAGCTGTCATTAGGGCCAAAACATATAAATTGGCAGGATGTCCGAATATTCTGGTGTTTGATTAGACAGGTTTCATTGTACTTATGCCCAGACAACTTAAGATGGATCCTATTAATTCTTGGTTAGATGTCGACAATGCTCTTCTACTCTAAAACCACTAAAGTAAATTTTACCAAACTTTACAGGAATGATGTAGAGGAGGTCCTGTTCAAAGATTGCTCATTTCGTTCTGATCCGGCAAAAACATGGCTGCAAGGGCGGCAACTTAGGTTTAACATTTGACACCTATGGAAAATAAATCATTTTCATCTTTTTCTCTGAAGCCACTAAAGCAAATTTAACCAAACCTTGCAGGAATGATGTATCGAAAAGGCCCTATATAAAGATTGCTCATTTTATTCAGATCTGACTAAAAACATAGCCACCATCATGGAACATGGGTTAACATTGGACAATAAGGGAAAATCACATGTTGATGATCTTCTCTGAAATCAACCAAACTATAGCTTAACATAAGACCAAAAGGGAAGAAACATCATTTTTGATAGACATGGCTTATATTAAATGCATTTGTCAGGTGAGCGATTCAGGCTCAGTCTCTGAGCCTCTAGTTTCCTATTATTTCTACACAAATTATCTCCCTTTAACGGGACAGGAGTTAGCTGAAAGGTTCCATATTTTGCGTGGTTACTTAATAAAAGTGGCATATTTAACTATTATAAGACATTTAAAATGGTTTCGGCAACGTTCCCATAGTGAATCCCATTTTAAGTCACATGCGCAAGAATGATGCGCAATTTTAAACTCCCGTACTACCTTAATTAGCAATGAAAGGATATGGAGAAAATTTAGACAAAGTCTCTACAAATACAGGGTAGAACCAAGCAATGGAACAATGCTTTTATTGGTGTTCTTCATGTAGAAGTCACCTTGAGGTCTTCAACAATAAGTTGTGCTCTTACCTTTTAGCAAGTTCCCCCTAGCACAGCTTTTAGCAGAACTAATTACTAAATGTCGAACAAGGCTACATCCATGTTGTTTTTTACCCATGGATGTGATAGCATCATCAAACATTAAATTAACTGGCAAAGTATCACAACCACTGTCATCCATTAAACCTTAGTCTAGTCGCTATTCTTTTGTCACTTCTTTATTCAAGGAACTTGCTCAATGAATTAAATTCGTAATATTTGTAAATTATTTTGACTTTGCAGCTTGTGGTGGATTGCTTACAGAAGATACAGGAAGTTTTACCAGTCCAGGTCATCCAAATGTTTATCCACATGGAGTTAATTGTACATGGCTGATCAGAGTTAATCCAGGTCTTGTTATCCGACTGACGTTCAATACGTTTAGTATAGAACAACATTCTAATTGTTTATTTGACTATGTAGAAGTATTTGACAACTCCACGATGTATCCAGGGAGTAGCTGGGGCAGGTAAGGAATTCACCATATCTGAAACCAAAGTTCTGTTCATTGTCTTGCAGAAACTTTTCAGTTAAAGATTTTCTTTGAAACAACTTGGCCAATTGGTACCGAAATTTGGCTAAAAAAGTGTTAAATAAAAATGGGTGGTAAGGTGATATTTTATGATACATGGCTGTCAAAAAGACTGATAAAATATACATAAAGTTGAAAATGAGCCCCTTTTTCATTGAATTTTATTGGATTGTCTATGTCAGCCATGGTCCAGGTGAGTGTTACTGGATATGATCCAAAAGAGTGATACAGGCTCTTGAGAATCTCATTTTGAATATTTCGATCTATTTTAGGAAATGTGGATCCACACTGCCACCTGTCGTAACATCTTCAGATAATGTAATGTCTATACAGTTTGTATCAGATTCCAGTATTGCACATGAAGGATTTTCTGCATCATATGTGGCACTCAATGCCTCTACATGTAAGTTAAAAATAATCAAATCATATAAATTATGTGCAATATTTTGCAGGCTATTGCACCACATTAGTGGATGCTTTGTTCACAATATTTTTTGCAGAAAATGGAAGTACATAGCAACAAGGTGCACCTTGGGTATGTCGCCACTCTTTGGACCATACAAAATTTTGGTAATACATGTATGTGAGGGTGGCAATATATCGAGGGAATAAATGACATAGAAACTAGGTAAATTGTAGAAAAATTGACCTTTAAAATGGATTGCGATAGTGAGGGACCTCCAGAGATGCCAACCCCTCCGATTACGGCGGAGTTTCCCCAGTTTTTATGCCAAAAATCCGCTTTCTGATCTTGTCTTGGAAAACTCCAATTTTTTTCAAATCCGGAATTTTTTTGTAATTGGGACCAAAATTGGTAGATTTTAAGCTCACCTGGCCTAAAAGGCCATGTGAGCTTTTGCCAAAACTTTGCGTCCGTCGTTTGTCGTCCGTCAGTCCGTCCGTCCGTCAACAATTTCAAAAACCTTCTCCTCTGAAACTGCTGAGCCAATTGTAACCAAACTTGGCCTGAAGCATCACCAAGGTATTCAGTTTCAAAATTATGTTTGATTAGTCCGAAGACCAAACAACATGGCTGCTGTTACTAAAAATAGAACATAGGGGTAAATTGCTGTTTTTTGCAAATAACTCAAAAACCGTTACAGATATAAAAAATCTGACATGTGTAAAAGTGATCAGCATAGCAAGATCTACCTGCCCTGCAATTTTGAAGAAAATCCAAAAACCTGTCTTTGAGTTATTGCCCTTTTTCCGTAAAATTTTAAAAATTTGTGCATTTTTTATTTTTTATTTCAAAAAGTGTAACAGATAGAGGTCAAGTGTATATTGCAAAAAGGTTAAGCATATCAAGATCTACAAACCCTGAAATTTTGAAGAAAATCCAAAAACCCATGTAAGAGTTATTGCCCTTTTTTCATGGAATTTTCAAAATTTTCATATTTTTTGTCTTTTATTTCCAAAACTATAGAAGATAAAGGTTAAGTGTAAATTGATAAAATGTTTGCCATGCTGTGTGAAATTCAAAACTGGTGTTTAAAATTGTTTATTGGCTGCCATTTTCAAAATGGCCGCCAAAAAAAGGCAGGAAAATTCAACATTGTTCGATTTCAATGAAATTTGGTTTCCAAATAGATATTGATGTAGCGACTTCAAAACTGGTGTTGAGAAGTGTTCATTGACCGCCATTTTCAAAATGGCTGCCAAAAAAGGCGGGAAAATTCAACATTGTCCGATTTCAATGAAATTTGGTTTCCAAATAGGAATTGATGTTGCAACTTCAAAACCGACATTAAATATTGTTCGTTGACCTCCATTTTCAAAAATGGCTGCCAAAAAAGGCGGGAAAATTCAACATTGTCCGATTTCAATGAAAGTTGCTTTCCAAATAGATATTGATGTTGCAACTTGAAAACCGACGTTAATTATTGTTCATTGACCGCAATTTTCAAAATGGCCACCAAAAAAGGCGGGAAAAGTCAACATTGTCTGATTTCAATGAAAGTTGCTTTCCAAATAGATATTGATGTTGCAACTTGAAAACCGTTGTTGAAAAGTGTTCATTTACTGCCATTTTCAAAATGGCTGCCAAAAAAGGCGGGAAAATTCAACATTGTCCGATTTCAATGACACTTGGTTTCCAAATACATGTAGTTATTGATGGTGCAACTTCAAAACTGGTGATAAAATTTGTTCGCTTACAGCCATTTGCAGAATGGCTGCCAAAGAAGGCGAGAAAATTCCACATTGTCTGATTTCAATGAAATTGGTTTCCAAGTGGATATTGATGTTGTGACTTCATAACTGGTGTTGAAAATTGTTCGTTGACCACCATAAAAGGTGGGAAAATTCAACATTGTCTGATTTCAATGAAACTTGGTTTCCAAATAGATATTGATGTTGGGACTTCAAAACCGGATTTGAAAATTGTTTGTTGAGCACCATTTTCAAAATGGCCACAAAAAAAGGCAGAAAAATTCAACATAGTCTGATTTCAAAGAAATTTTGTTTCAAAATAGATATTGATGTTGTAAATTAGAAATATGGTGTTGAAAATTGTTGTTGACTTCCATTTACAAAATGATGTCTCGACTTCAAAACATTTGTTGATAGTGGTCCTTATCAAGAACGTTTTTGTCAAAAAAGCCCAACAAAGAAATATAGTAAAACATGATCAGACTTAAAATACAGTTCAAGATATTGGTGTTGTTTGAACTACCAAAGTTTGAGGGACTGAAGTTCATATGTATAACTTACAATGTTATCTTGATTGTGGCAACTGAAAGCCAGGTGAGCGATACAGGCTCCTGGGAGCCTCTGGTTATAATATTGATCACTTCCAAGCTTGAAAATCCCGTTTAAAGAAGCATTTGTCTGATACAAGATTGATAAAAATGACTGTTCTTGACTGAAAACGTGATGACTGGATACCAAAGCCTTAAAGTCTCTGAATCCCCAGAGCTTCTGGGAGCCTTGAGCGGCCCAAGACCCCTGGCCATAGTGGACCCCGCTTTTGGCCGTGAATACTTCTATTTTTCATCAGATGGGGTTGGCATCTCTGGACCTCCATTAAAGAGGGGCAGTATAACAAGGGAGCACTGAATATAACTAATATTTCTCAGAAAATTCATATATCCTCTTTTCTCGTTGTTTCAAGACATTTAACTGGCGCTCTGTTCCACAATATTTTTCAGTGTGCGGTAACATATTAACTGATCCAACTGGACTGATTACCAGTCCTAATTACCCAGACAACTACCCTCACAATAGAGAGTGTATCTGGAAGATCATAGCTAATGATGGGAACCAGATTTTACTGAACATTACAGATTTTGCCCTGGAAAGGCATAGAGACTGTAGGTTTGACTACTTGGAAATCAGGTAAGTGTAAATAGAACTTGTGATGTATATATATAGGGTAGTTTACAGGGAGCAATTTGGTTGTCTGCTTCACTGTCTGTTTATAAATAAAAGTGACAACAAAAGTATGAATAAATTAGAGGGAAAGACTTTTAAGGAAAATCCGTAAAAACGTACGACAGTATCGAGAATAAACAACCCAACACAGAACATTTTAGGTAAGCCGTCATATTCCTGACTGGAATGGGCATTTATAAATAAAATGGTGGGTTAAACCAGGTTTAATGATGCATCAATCTCCCGCTTATATGATGACTATACATAGTATAATTTTATTTTTACAAATGTCAAGTGTGTTAATCAACTTTTGGGCTAAATAGACCCTAAGGATATTTTTCCATGGAAAAAATTGACTTATCGGTATCTCCATGCTTTATGCATTTTGAAACTTGATGAAATTTTCAAACCACGGATGTCAGGAAATGCTTAAAATTTTTAATTAACCCTTACGACGCTAAACGCGACATAAGCCGCGCCAACGTTTCTGTTCCCGACCGCTAATCGCGACATTTGTCGTTTGTGTACACTTTTAATTTTGATCGATTGCATTGCAATCTTTTCACTTGGTCTATGGAAAAGACCGAGATTTCCGAATGTAAATATAGTTTTGGTCTCGTTTGCGCTTGTAACCTAGGAAAGTTTATTGAAAAAATTATCCAGTAAATTGACGTAGACATGTTTGGAAAATTCCAGAAAAAAATGGCAGGACACCATGAAAATCACGAAGATAGTGATGACGAAATCTTACGTATTTTCGAAGAATAGGACAATGAAAGCGATTTTGAGGGCTTTGGTCCTGAAGATTTACTTGAGGGCATGGCAATATTAAATGAAATAGACTTTGAACAGTCAGATAAAGACATAAATATCCGAGCTGACGAAAATTTTGGATGGGAAAACGTAGATTGCTTTCCAATTTGTGCCCCATTTTCGGGAACTCCTGGACTGAATGTTGAACTTCAAGAGGACCCCGAACCCATAGACTTTTTTAATTTATTGTTTGCCAACGAAATGTGGGGTCTGATAGTTGAACAAACTAATTTATATGCTGAAAATCGGAAGGAAAATGAACAATTGAAAGAAAAATCTCGATTACAAAAATGGCGGCCGGTGTCAGTGGATGAAATGAAAGTCTTTTTCTCTTTGATAATAACCATGGGTTTGACCAGAAAAGGGGATTTAGATGCTTATTGGTCTAAAGATGACATTATTGCTACACCTTTATTTGGAAAAATGATGGCCAAGGATAGATTTCTGGCTATTTTGTCAAATTTGCATTTGGTTGATAATAATTTAGCCCCTGGCAACGACCGTCTTTACAAAGTTCGTCCATTCGTTTCAATGATGAGAGAAACTTTTGACATTTATACCCCTGATGAACATTTGAGCTTTGATGATGGCACTTGTCCCTTCAAAGGACGTGTTAAGTTTAAGGTTTACAATCCAATGAAGCCGAATAAATTTGGGATAAAACTATATCAAGTTTGTGAGGCTAAATCCGGTTATTGTGTCGGATTTGACATTTATGATGCTGACATCCTTCGCAGTTGTTCGATTTATTGTGAACCACTTGGTCTTACTGAGGAATTGAATCACACAACACAGCTTGTCATTGGATTACTTTCCTTTTGTGGACTCTTGATGAAAGGATACAAAGTATTCATGGATAATTACTATTCAAGTCCGGAATTATTTCAGGAGTTAGACTTACTGAATACGTATGCATGTGGAACTGTTCGCACTAACCGTAAAAACATTCCACAAGCATTCAAGTGTGTGAAAAGGTTGAAGCAGGGTGATGGTATTTTCAGAAGGAAGGATAATTTACTTGCAATAAAATTTCATGACGAGAGATGTTCACATGATTTCTACCTTTCATGAAGCAAAACTTGTTGTGACCGACCGTATGAACAAAAACAATGAGCCTGTCGTTAAACCAAATTTGATTATAGATTACTGCAAATACATGGGAGGTGTGGACATGAATGATCAGATATGTCAGTATTATGATGTGTTACGGAAGAGCATCAAATGGTGGAAGACTTTATTTTTCCATCTTTTCAATTTACTTTTGGTCAATGCGTACATATACCGAAAGTATGGAAATCCGACTAAACGCAGGATACATCAAACATTTAGACAAGAACTTGCAAAAGGTCTTATAAATTCAGCTAACAATGCCCCCCGTCCCCAAGCAAATAAAGGATGAAAAAGTGAACCTATTGATAGACTTGTGGGCAGGCACTTTCCAGCATATATTCCATCTCAAGAAGGTGCCAAGCGGTTACGTCCCTTGCGAGATTGTAAGGCATGTAATGTGACAAAGGACAAAAGGGATGGTTTCAAGAGGAAGCAAACTTCATTCTATTGTCCAGACTGTAACATTCCTCTCTGTGTTCCAGACTGTTTCAAAGCTTACCACTCCAAAAAACATTTCCGTGGGGAAAGTTCTCAATCTCCCGATTCCAGTTCAGATTCAGAATAGACAAAAAACTTACCTGAGATTTTCACCTGAATAATTGTAAATTACAAATTTACCTGAATACAATTTCATTTTCTCATTTTAAACTTTATTTTGATGAATAGAACCACATAAAGCATAGTGAAACACAGAAAACAACAAACACATGTTTTTAAAACCATTTATTTTATTAACAAGCTTTACCTGTGTACACCTGTGTTCACCTGTAAAAAATATTCTAAAAAAACAATTATTATCATGGTATATTCACAGATGCTTACATAAAACTATCAAAAACAATGTTTACATTCAAAATGATACAAATAGAAGTCTTCAAATTGAGTGTACAAAAAAATTACCTTTTACCTGACTTTTACCTGTATTTACAGGTAACATATTTCAAAATATAAAAAAATAGAGCAAATATTTACAAAGATTGGATTTTACTGAACAACTTATATATACAGATTTTTTTTGTAACTTAAAAAATAAAAAAGTTACATCAGTTTGAAAACAATATATAATTATCATTAGAAAAGAACAAAAGAATGCAGCAGCAGCAATCGGTTAAGTTATATTATATATAGCGTAGTAAGGGTTAAGATTCTCAAAGGTTTATCAAATTGGGAGGATTTTTATACGACCGCAAAAATTGTCGGCGTCAGCGTCTGTGGCCAGCATAACTTTGTTTCTAGTGGACGGATCATCTTCAAATTTCAGTATGTGGTGTCTTGGCATAATGGCAATCCCGGGTTTTAATTTCGGGTTTGTGGCCCCACCCGTTTCAGAAAAAGGGGCCAAAAAGGGGTAAAATTGGGTATTTTTGTGTCTGTGGACAGCATAACTTTGGTTCTAGTGAACGGATCATTTTCAAATTTTAGTATGATGTTTCTTGGCACATGCTTTAGCCCAGGCTATAATTTTATGTTCCTGGTCCCGCCTGTTTTAGAAAAAGGGACCAAAAGGGGTTAAATTGGTTGTTTTCACATATTTGACAGTAGAATCTTTATTACATATTGGATTTTGATGGGGTTTCTTTCAGTAAACTCCTTAGAAAATTTCCAATCTGGAGTATGCCAATGGATTTCACGTGGCATGTACCGTTCACGAGATAAATGGGGCCCAAAAGGGGCGAATTTTAAAAATTTCATTTTTTAAAATTTTTAGTCCAATTCCGATGCAATTTTTGTCTCGCCTGCGACGAAAGTCGCTGAAGGCGAGACATAGGTATAGCAATCCGGCGACGGTGATGGCGGCAGCGGCGGCGTAAACTTTTTTCTAGAACCTTCATAACTTTTCAAGGGTAATACATGCAAACATCATCTTTGGTCCACAGCACCACCAAGTGATGACCTTTCCAGCAGCATATATTTTAGATGACCTTGACCTTGTTTTCATGGTTCAATAAGCACATAAACATTGCGACATAGTTTCACATTCAAGTCCTTTTCTCAGGAACTATAATACCTAGACTTGTCATATTTGGTCTATAGTGAGATCTATATGGGTACATGGCAGTCTGACACCTGTCGTGTTGCCTTGACCTCAATTGCATGGTTCAGTGAACTAAGAAAATCTGTGACATAGTTTCACATTCAAGTCCTTTTCTCAGTAACTGTTACACCTAGAGCCGTCATATTTTGTTTGTAGGGAGATCTATATGGGTACACGCCAGTCTGACACCTGTCATGTTTCTTTGACCTCAATTTCATGGTTCAGTGACTTTGTTAAATTTTTACATTCAAGTCTATTTCTCAGCAACTGTAGCCTCTAGACTCACAATATTTGTCCTCTAGCAAGATTTATTTGGGTATATGCCAGTCTGACATTTGTCATGTGACCTTGACCTCAATTTCACGGTCTTGTGGCCACGTTAAGTTTTTCTGCTTAAGTTCATTTCAAAATAACTAGAAGTGGTAGGTTGATAATATTTGGTATGTAGGTTGGTCTTGGGTAGTACATGTCAGTCTGGCAGGTGACTTTTGTCCTTGACCTCAATTTCACGGTCTAGTGGCCATGTTAAGTTTTTCTGCTTAAGTCCATTTCTCAATAACTTTCATCGCATTTAGATGGGATTTTTTTCTTTGGATTCCTCTTGATATAAGCTTTCAGTGGTATGTCAATGGATTTGGCATAGGTCTTACTGTTTCCTAGCTATAAGGGGTCTAAGGGGCCAAAATTGCATTTTTTTTTCGAAATAATATGCAATTTTATTTTTGATCAGATTTTGATGGAATTTTTTTCTTTTGATTTCTCTTGATATAAGCTTTTAGCAGCATGTCAATGGATTTGACGTAGCTCTTACCATTTCTGAGCTATAAAGGGTCAAAGAGGAATCATAAGGAGCCATAAGGGCTAATTTTTATTTTCCCTAGTTTGTGTCCAGCTAATTACTGGGTCAATCTCCTTATTGTGGTGTCCATCTAATTATTGTGTCAAGCTTTTTCCTGTGTCCGTACTCACTTTAAATTGCACTTTTTCAAATTTCAGTGGACGACATGCTGCGGTCGTATCATGCTGCGCTAGGCGTAGCCCTTTATTTTCTAAAAACTAAAAATGCATAATAGAATTCCAAATATGTTTAAAAAATTAAATATTTTTATTAACTGATACAAGATGTGGAATCATATTTTGTGATTATAAATTTGAGAAAAATATACTGTTGGAAATGCAAGCTTTATACAACTCCGACATTCATGGGTATGATTTTATGATTCCAGTTTCTCTGATTCAAGAGGTTACATCACAGAAATTTCAAATTTCAATGTAGGGCTTATGTGTCTGAGATATCTTTAAACTTTTACTAGTGTTAGATTATATTAATCATTGGCAAGGTAATTAAGAGTTTCCTTATGATTAGCCCTTATTTCAAGTAACAAGTAGATATTACACTGGAACAGATTTATATCCATGGTAACTGAGGGCAACTGACTGGTATTTTGGTTCTGTTTTAGGAATGGTGGATATCCAAGTTCACCATTAGTTGGTAAATACTGTGGTACTACCATTGACCCCATTATTCGTTCCCATAGTAACAGAATGTATATAAAATTTAAGACAGATATTTCCATGACAGCCAAAGGATTCCAGATGTACTATGATTCTACAGCTTCAGGTTGGTATGGAAAGCTTGTTTACCAAAAATTAACAAATGAAAATCAATTGGGGTTACAGAAGTGAAAAGGGGAGTAGGTCAAGATATTTTAAATTGCTTAAATTCTGCAAAATTAAAAACACAATATTTTCAACAATAGGGAGTTTGACCAATTCCTATGACACTAACGAAGCAGAAAATAAAACATTCATAGTTACAATGTGTTTCACAATCAGTGGATGAGAATTGAGGGATATTTTAAGTGTGTCACCTACAAATGTAGTTGCATGGCGACATATAGGGATTACTTCAGTTGTCAGCATTTTTGTACTTCCCACTGTTTTGTAATAATCTTGTCAGCAACTACAAATCACAGCCACTTGAAAGTTTGAATGTGACTTTAGTTTGGTGTCCCATTATGCGCTTATATAATTCAGGTCTGTCAGACATCTACTTCCTGTTTACCAACTTGGAATAATTTCAACAAATACTGTCAATAGTAAAAACTTTGTTAAAACTTTTCTTAGTAGCTGCAAATCATAGCAACTTGAAATTTTGTATGTGACTTGAATGTTGGGTTCAATATTGTGTCTGTGGAATTCAGGTCTGTCCGACATTTACTTCCTGTTTACTGCCACTACAACTTTCTACACTATTGTCAATAGTAAACATTTTCTGAAGACTTTTCTCAGCAACTACAAAAAAATCACAGTAACTTGAAATTTGCATTAAGTATGGAGTTCTGTAATGTGCTTTATATGAAATTCAGGCCTATTGGATATGTCTTTTATGTTAAACGAATTATATAAATTTTTGTTTCTCGTATCAAATTTGACAACAGCAGTAAATGGCATTGCAGGCTTCATACATCTTCCATGGAAGACTCATAATTTATTATGGCCTAAAAACAATTCTATTTTTTCTTCAAATGGTTGAAATTTCAAACATTTATCATAATAGGCTGTGGTGCAGATTTGACATCAGCAACAGGAAGTTTTGTATCTCCAAATTATCCTCAGCCCTATAGCCATAACTCTGAATGTTTCTGGACTATCACTGTAGCCAGAGGTAGTACTATACAGCTGGTATTTGTGGACTTTGACATAGAGAACCATCACAGATGTGGATATGATTATGTGGAAGTAAGTGGATCACCTGGCTATAGCCAGGTTGAGCTTTTGCAATTACTTTTTGTCCGTCCACCTGGCCTAAACTTTTCATTCAAAGATCTTCATCTCTGAAACTACAGGGCCAATTGGAACAAATTCGGCAACAAGAGTCTTTAGATGGTCCCTGAAAAAATGTGTTAATCACGTCTTTTGTATATCCAAGATGGCTGCCAGCAAGGAAAACATTTTTAGCGTTGTACCCTGTTGGAAAACACATTCAAATATCTCCTCTGAAACTGCTGGTCCAATCTGAACCAAACTTAGCCACAATAGTTTTTTGTTGGTACCCTGGAAAAAAGGTGTTTTTCAGGCCTGTGCTATATCCAAGATGGCCACCAGTGGTGAACATAGTTTAAACATTTGACCCTACTGGAAAAATACACTCTTAAGATGTTCTATGAAACTGCTCAGATAGCTAGAACGAAATATGCTCCCCTGCAAAATTGATTTTATAAGTTTGTGCTTCATCCAAGATGGATGCCAGCGGGGATCATGGTTTGACATTTGATGCTATGGGAAAACACATTCAAAGATCTTCTCCTCTGAAACTGCTGTGCCAAATGTAAACAAACTTTGCCACAATAGTCTTTAGGTTGTTCAAAAGGATGTTTTTGAGGTACATGTATGTGCTTTATCCTAAATGGATGCCAAAGATGAACATAGTTTAACATTGGACCCTACTGGAAAACACATTCAAAGATCTTTTTCTCTGCATCTGCTGAGCCAATTGGAACCAAACTTGGTAAAATAGTCCTTGGCCAGTCATCCGCAAAAAAAGAGAACCAAACCTTTACCCTATTGAAACACATTCAAAGGTATTGTCCTCGGAAACCGCTAGCTAAAAAAGACCCATAGTTTTATTTAACAAAGACTGTGTTTGTTAGCCAGGTCTAGCTGTGCCATACAGGCTCTTGAGAGCCTTTTGCTCCTGGAAATTTTGCTCAGGACTGAATTTGCCAATATTCATGCAATAACCCTATAAAATTAAAATCAAATTAGGCAATATATTATACCCCCAATCCTGAGTGGGTGGTATATTGGAATATCATGTCCGTCTTTCAGTCCATCCGTCCGAAGTTCCTCACACTTTTCTCAGCTACTGCTGGGTCGATTTATTCAAATATGGTATATGAGTTTACAAAAAAGGGAGAATGCGTCATAAGCCATTTTGGTTACCCTACTGTAGCAACTTTCTGTTTGATGGGACTTGGCAATTTTTCCCTTTATTGAACATAGTGAAAATTTTCATCACACTTTTCTCAGCTACTGCTTGGCCGATTTATTTTAAATTTGGTATTTGAGTTTATATAATGGGGGAATGTGTTGTAAGTGATTTTAGTCTTTCTAAGATATCAACTTCTTGTTTGGCGGGACTTAGCCATTTTCCCATTTTAATGTAGATAATCAACCCTTTTAAAGAAGATTTAATTTTCAGTGTTATGAAAGTCTCATGACAAAATAATGAACTTTTCTTTTGGCTTAACTCATAGGGCTCAAACCTTTCTGTTCTCATTATACCTAGATCTGAATCAAAATTTAAGGTTATATCTCTTCCCATGATATTTAAATACCAGAGACAATAAAAAACTCATAATCAAGTCTGTGTAAATGTGGAGATTAAGGATGTTCGCTTGTCATGTTTATGCATTTTTGTCAGATTTTCGGACTTCTCTGGTTTTATCCATTCAAAAGCTTAATAATATTTTGCTCGGTGACCCCCTAATTTTTTTCGTTAATTTCATTTTATATATCTTTGAGAGCATTCTGAAAAAATCTTATTCAACTGGTGCTATTTTGTCACATTCATTATTGGATAAACATTGCTCATGTTAAACCTATGAAAAATGCAGAGGAGTTCAACTTCCCGCCATTTTTTGAAACTCATGTATCTTAAAAATTTCATCGGTAACCTATCAATTTTTTTGGCTTTAATTATTTCTTTTTCAATTTTCTAACAAAAAATCACATTTAATTGATATCCTTGTTATTTTAAAATTAACCAGCGAACATCCTTAAGAAGGATCTATTTCTTGTCTAGGTTAGAGAAGGAGGTCCTCATGGTCAACGACTGGCACATTATTGTGGGCAACAAATTCCTGACCCTGTCTACTCCAACACCAATAAACTGTGGATAAAATACAGAACAGACTACTCAATAAATGGACGTGGATTTCATGCTTCTTATTTTGCTAGTAAGTATGTGTGTATATTGAACAGATATATAATTAAATGGAGGGGTATTTGCCAAAAATACAAGTCACAGGGTGGTAAAATTTACTGAGCCTGAAAGGCAAGGGAAATTTAGACCAAAGACTTGTATTTTTGCAAATATCCAGACATACATGATAAATCTGTTTGATTACACAGAATGTCTCTATCATTAAAGCCCACAGATGACTCCGGGACAGATACCACGGTGGGCTGGTATTTGCAAAAAATACAATGGCTATTGACCAATCAGAATACAGCGTACTTACACAAGGTGTAATTATAGGAGAAATCTACATGTAAAGTGAATTCAACCAAGACAAAAACATGTTGAATGCATCTGTACAAAAAATGACTTTTAACAAGAATGAAATAAATACCAACTTTTTTTGCCTGTAACTGAAAATAGCACCTCTTTAATACTTTTACATGTTTATAGAGTTCCAACAAATTTGGCATTTGTCAAATGGATAATTCAAAAAGTTATATTAAAGCCACTTTTGGCAAGATCAAACATTATGAATATAATTTTAATTTTCTTTTACCTGTAGCATTTGTTTTTTTTTTAAAAACAAGCTGTCATTGTAAAAAAGTTTAGTAGAATTCCTTACTCATTGAAGCAGTGTACTCACAATTTTCTTGCATTTTCAATTTCCGGTTAAAAAAAAACACTATTGTTTCTCTCTTTCAGATTGTAACAATAGATTAAAATTATTGAGTGGTGTTATAGAGAGTCATCCCTACTATTATAATTCGAATTTTACAATATTACTATATAAATACATGTATTACCTTTTCTTCCTTTCAGATTGTAACAATAGATTAACATCATGGAGTGGTGTTATAGAGAGTCCTAATTTCCCAGATCCGTATTACCACAACAGGAACTGTACCTGGACCATACAGACAACACTTGGGAATACTATCAACGTCTCTTTCTCCCACTTTGACATTGAGAGCCATTCTACCTGTAATTATGACTTTCTACAGGTAGGTATTTACTTAGAGAGTTTTGTAATGTCAGAAATTCCTCTTTTGTCATCATATAAATTGCTGCACAAATTCAATGTCCTAATGTATGAACTTTGACAAATTAAAACGTTCAGTACAATGACAATCCCATAAGTCTGTTGTATTTGTCCACTCTTCTAAAGTACAGTTGCCATAACACCAAACTGACTTTTGAGAACAGGAAAGAAGATAGGTATTATTTAAAATTTAGTCAAATTTGTCTTTTGTGACCTTCTAATGAACCTTAAAAATACCATAGGATTTGTAAATCACTGGACAGAAAAAATGATACCCCAACAAATGACTCCTGTGGATATATAGGAATCGGACTGTCTGTCCCTCATTCTTGAAAGCTTAACTCCTCCTATTTGGTTTTAAGCTCAACTGGCCCATATACAAATGTGCATACAGGAATAATTATTCATAATCAGATGTTTTAATGGACTTGAAACCTGTGTACCAAAAAATGTAATTATGGTTTGTTGTAATCAAGGGGAGATAATTTGACTTGATGGTATTCTCTGTCTCCTATTCTTTTGGAGTGCAATTTCTCTTTAATGGGTTTTTTTGAATTCATGAATTAGAATATGTGAAAATTTTATGGAAATTAGAGAAGGGGTTTACATAAATCAAAGAATAATTTTTTGGCTTTATTTTCAACTCGTATCTCAAAAGTGACTGTTCAAAAATTATTTTATAGGCATATTTTTATTGAATTTATGAATTAATGTATAATTATAGATCCGAGATGGTAACAATATGAATTCTAATGAGATTGGTACATATTGCGGTGACACACTGCCCCCTGTTATAGCCTCAACAGGTGATTCATTATGGGTAAACTTCATGTCAGATATATCAGTCGCTGGGAATGGATTCAGACTGGAGTATGTAACAAACGGTATGTATCATTTTGGTGTTTGCAGTTTATAATTTTTGTCTCGCCTGCGACGAAAGTCGTGGAAAGCGAGACATATACGTACAAAGTATGGGGGCTGAGACGGCGACGTAAACTTTCATGTTAAGTTTTTGTGATTAGGTCATTTTCTCAGTATCTATAAGTGGTAGGTCAATGATATTTGGTATATAGTTTTGTCTTGAGTAGTACATGAAAGTCTGCTATATGGCTTTTGTCTGTGACCTCGATGAACATGTTTTTGTGCTTAGTTTTGTTTCTCAGTAACTGTATCTGGTAGGTTAATGATATATGGTATGTAGATTGGTCTTAGGTAGTACATGGCAGTCTGTCATATGGCTTTTGTCCTTGACCTCAATTTCACGGTCTATTGAACATGTTAAGTTTTTGTGATTAGGTCATTTTCTCAGTAACTATAAGTGGTATGTCAATGATATTTGGTATATAGGTTGGTCTTGAGTAGTACATGACAGACTGCTATTCAGCTTTTGTCTGTAACCTCAATTTCACGGTCTATTGAACATGTTAAGTTTTTGTGCTTAGTAACTATAAGTGGTAGGTCAATGCTATATGGTATGTAGGTTGGTCTTAGGTAGTACATGACAGTCTGTCATGCAGCTTTTGTCCTTGACCTCAATTTCACGGTCTAGTGAGCATGGTAAGTTTTTTTAAAAGGTCATTTTCTCAGTGACTAATGATATTTGATTCCGTATTCATTCTATTAAACGCCCCTGCTCTAATAAACCCCCCCCCCACTTACAGCTTAATGATTTTCCGAAATCTAGGCTAGGAAACTTAATCCTACATGAAATATACATCCCTAACACGAACACAACTACTACAAAAAGCTACGAATCTATTAAAAACTATGTATGTACACTATTTACATCAAATTGCCAAAGTATCAGTGTCCCGGGTTGTCATAATCAGACAATAATTACAATAATGTAGGTTAGATGCATCTAGTAATAGCGCTATTTATAGAACAGATGTACTGTCTATTTCTCACAACAATGATACAAGACAAAATCGATTTATGGTAGGAAATAAATGCCCCCCTCTGGAAAAAATGCAATGCCCTTGGGGCTTTTAATAGAATGAATAGGGTATATAAGTTGATCTTGAGTAATACATGACAGACTGTTATATGGCTTTTGTCTTTGACCTCAATTTCACAGTTCAATGAACATGTTAAGTTTTTGTGCTTAGTTTAGTTTCTCAGTAACGATAAATGGTAGGTCAATGATATATGGTATGTAAGTTGGTCTTGGGTAGTGTATGACAGTATGGCATTTGTCCTTGACCTCAACTTCATGGTCTAGTGAGCATGTTAAGTTTTTGGAATTAGGTCATTTTCTCAGTAACCATAAGTGGTAAGTCAGTGATATTTTATATGTAGGTTGGTCTTTGGTACAATGTATTACATTACAGTCTGCTATATGGCTTTTGTGTGCGACCTCAATTTCATGGTCCAGTGGTCATGTTAAGTTTCCCAATATCTTTATACCCCCGCAAATAAAGTTTGGGGGGTATATAGGAATCTCCCTGTCTGTCTGTCTGTCTGTCTGTCTGTCCGTCCGTCATCTGTCCACACTTCTTGTAAGCGCAACTCCTCTTTAACTACTCTAAGGATTTTGATGAATCTTTACACAAAGGAAGAACACCATATGGAAATGTGCATGAAGGAATATAATTATTGTCCGAAACCAGAAAGGGGAGATAATTTGACTTTGTCTTTTCGTAGATTCCCTATGTATTGGTTACCTCGTAAGCGCAACTCCTCTTAAACCATTGAAAGGATTTTGATGAAACTTTACACAAAGGAAGGACACTATATGGAGATGTGCATGAAGGAATACAAAAAAAAATGGAAACCAGGAGTGGGAAATAATTTGACTTTGTCTTTTCATAGATTCCCTATGTATGAGTTACCTCGTAAGCGCAACTCCTCTTAAACAACTAAAAGGACTTTGATGAAACTTTACACAAAGGAAGGACAACATATTTAGATGTGCATGAAGAAATATATTTATTGTTGGAAACCAGGAAGGGCAGGTAATTTGACTGGGACTTTAGTTGATTCCTTTTGCAATGATTTTTTGGACTTGGATAATTTTTCAAAAAAATAATTCAAGGTGTAGATATTGTGAAATCAAGCTGGAAGAGAGAAATGTTTCCCTCTTGAAAAGTTTAATCAAAGTGATGTAGTGAAATTTCTCTAACGCTTATGATTTTTGTGTAAAATGTCAAAAGAGGCAAAAAAAGGTGAATTTTATTTTTGTCTGATTTTGGCACCCATACAAAAAGTTCTTTTTTGAAGATATCATTGTGTCCATACATGTATTGGTTCCATACTTGTATTGTGTCCACACCTGTATTTTGTCCACACCCACTTAAATTTGCACTTAACAAATCAATTTAGGGTTCAATAAGCGAGGGGTATATTTGGCTGCCATTCGGCGACAGCTCTTTTTTAATGTAAGGTCAATAATATTTGGTATGTTGGTTTGTCTTAGATGGAACACAACAGCCTGCTATTAAACTTTAGCCCTTGACCTCATTTTCATGGTCTAGTGAATCTGTTTTGTTTTTCAGTATCTAACAGTGGTAGGTCACTGATATTTAGCATTTTGGTTGTAGGTGATACATGACAGTGTGCTATATTGCTTTTGTCAGTTATCCTAATTTGACAGTCTAGGGAACATGTTTAGTTTTCTGATTTAGTCAGTTTGAGTCTTCACACCAATTTTGTGACCATGTAGGGACGGTCGAGACGTAATTTGGATCCACACTTGTTTAATACCATGTCTATACAGGCACGTACACATGACAGGTGTTCACTTAGTACTGGTTAAATCAATATGAAAATCACTTTATTGAGATAAAGAAATTTGGTCACATAATACAGGAGGTCCCTTTATACAGGTGGTCAGTAAGACAGGTTTGACTGCACATATATAGTGCTAGTTAAAAATATATTTTTTCACATATAGATGAATACCATGCAATGATCGTCACATGGCAATTTCCTAAATTATTTTCTTTTATCATTTGATACCCTTACTCATGTGTCTATCTGCTTGTTTGTTGGTCTGTTCCCTGAAATTATCCGATCAGTATTTTGTGATTGAAATTGCATACTGTAATAAGACCTTAAATGTAAATTATTGAACACTAACTCGTGTCATGTTCTTTTTTGGGTTCAACTATGAATGTGGTTCGAGAGTTATGCCCCTTGACACTTCGAAATTTTGCAACCATAAAAAAAAATGCACTGCACCAGTACATCTTATTATGCACCATTACTTTTATATTTGAAACACAAATGCACATCATATATATAACATGATAAGTAGTCCACACGTTAACCATGATATTAAAACTATAATAACTAAATTAAATTCTCAAATGATATTGTAGGTTGTGGTGGTTACTTGACGACCATAAGAGGAAGTTTCACCAGTCCAGGATATCCTAATGGCTACCCACACAGACGTGAATGCATCTGGACAATATCTTTACCCACAGGAAATGCTGTAGAATTAACAATTACTGATTTTGAATTGGAAACTCATTCTTCATGTCAATTTGATGTGTTGCAGGTAAACAGGAGAGGGATTGGGGATGTTTGAAAGTATTTGGAATAGGCCTATTAGTCTCTTTCAATTTTGAAATTTTAGGGCACATATAAAAATTAAATGTCATAATCCTTCAACGTAGTGTTTCTATTTTAAAGTAATAGACCACCGTCCTATTTCTTTTTATAAATCAATTGCTTTGGTTGACCTTGGGTCAGTTGCTGCAAATTGCATCACATAGCATTGTGACACTGAAAAATCTATATTGGGATGTCAAAATTTTATGGAAAAATTCATCAACTGAAAACTTGTCTGAACAGGACTTTAGAGATGGGAGCTCTTTTGTGTTATATGACATATACTGGAGGGAATACTGGTACAGACTGCATTCCTGTCAGGTTTACACATTCGCTCATTATGGGAATACCCTCCATCTGGGCACTTTTAATATAAAAATAGAATCATATTGGTTAACCCAAAAGTTCCATATTGAATCGTAACTTTTATCTCGAATTGTCAGTGTCACATGACAAGCCTTACTGACCCTATAAACTGATGAGTTGTCACCAGAAATGGATAAGAACCAAATCTGCTGGTCATCTTTTTGTCACTAGAATTCAAAATATAAAGGGTTATTTATCTTTAGCTCAATTGATAGAGGGTAAGTGTAAGCTATTGCCATCACTAGGCATACATTGTTTTCTGTAGTCTTCTTTCAACCACAAATTGTAACACTTACATAGAGAAGTAATTGTATTTTTAGCAAGCTTAAAAGGTCTTAATGTTAGGTAAGTGATAAGTTTGGGACAGAATTATGAAAACAATAAAATACCAAAAAATAAAGTTCATGGTGTCGTTAAAAGGTTGAAAGGAGAAAGCATGTCATCAAATGAGACAGGATGGCAGTATGAGTAAAGCAACAACTTGAAGAAACACAAATTCTGTAATTTTAGAGGTGGAATTCTACAGCCATTGTCTGTATCAACATTTAACAGAATTTGTGCAGGTTTTTCATTATAACTGCTGTGTGTGAGTTTGGAAACAAAGAAGAAGAAAAAAGAAAAACAGTGTACTAGATGAACAACTATGATCTGCTACATAATCTTCAGTTTCCCTCATCATTTAAACTGACCACTGAAAGTAGTTTTCTTCTGGCCACCGTCCTCCCAAGAGGTGGCTGAAATACTGTTGACAGTGGTTTTATTCTGGTATAAGCTGTCAATCAGATAAAAAAATGTTTAATTTATTTGTTTTCTATTTATCCAGGTATTTGAAGGTTCTGATGCTAATGGCCCAGAC
The DNA here is from genome assembly GCA_002080025.1 of Modiolus philippinarum. Taxonomy (NCBI): domain Eukaryota; kingdom Metazoa; phylum Mollusca; class Bivalvia; order Mytilida; family Modiolidae; genus Modiolus; species Modiolus philippinarum. The sequence continues at coordinate 6,033 of MJUU01054648.1, read as the reverse complement.
TTAACAAATGGGGGTATTTGTCATGTACAGAAAAAGCCACAAGTATTAACAGCCACAGGAAATGTGATGTTTGTACGTTTCCGTAGCGACAGTTCTATTAATGGCAAAGGTTTTAGTGCTTCATACAAAGGAATCCCAGGTGGTAAGGATACATTGCTTTAGTTGTTAGGCTGAAATTAAAATGTCTTTTGTTTTTCTTGCATTTCCTTAATTATTGCAACCTCACAGCAGTCCCATTTTTGCAGTAATAGAAAAGTCACGTTTGATTTCCAAATTTACAGTAGTCTGAACGCATAATTTTTCAATTTTGTAAAAATTTTACATAGATAGTCTTGAAATATTGTAAGAATTGAGTTTATGTAAAAAGGCATATAGAACAGATAGAGATTTATAGTATCTAATTGCAATGAAAGTTCAAAATTGAAAAATATTAGATTGACAAATCAATCTTAATGGCAAGGCTTTGTCAAGACAGAGAACTATTAAAATTAAGTATGTGGTGGAGGATTTTAAATCCTGAATTTTCAATGGTGCTGATTATTTTTCTCACATTTAATACCAAAATATTTGATTTCTGCTCCATCAGACCATGGTTGACCTTTTCCATTTTTTGTGTCTCAACATATGAATAACATTTTCATAAGTTATCCTTTAGGGCTTTTCCATTAAAACGCATGTACCAGGGTCGGAAAGCAATTTTCTGCCACCACCACAACCAAGGGTCATGGACAAATATGAGTATAGCAATAAGATATAAAATCGACAAGAACCCACAAGTACTTTCATTTTTGCCTTCCGACCCTGGTACATCCATTTTAATGTAATAGCCCTTACTAATAAGAAAATAAGATTGGCTAAAAGTAGGTATTCTTTTGTCCTAAATATTAAAAAGACATGACATTACAACATATTGGTTGATTAGCTTGAAGTGGATTCAACAAAATAATGGAAATTTCAACATTTAGAAAGCCAATTTCAAATTTTAGACAAGTTTATAGCAACTATGCAACTTCAGATTGGAATGAAATGTACTTGTTTGGTGGCTTTTCTTTACAAGCGTAAGTTATTCAAATCAACTGACATGTTTACAGTCTGATACAAATTAAATAAATTCAGGACATGCATGTTGGAGAAATTCACTGATGATTTATCTTATGTAGGGGTCAAGAGTTCATCTACTGGATGTGGACATTTTGTAAACAAATAAATATTGAGGCTTATTTATGCATATTTATTTGAATTTTTATCTTTTATAGGCTGTTTTCATGTATTAAAAAAAAGTAATGATTTTATGAACCATAATACATAATTGTAACTGTTTATACACAAATGAGAACAAAGCTACAACTTCACTTGTGCAAATACTGTTAAATTTATTGATATTGACTTATTTTTGCACAGGTTGTGGAGGTAACTTCAGCACACCTACCGGTACCATACTATCCAAGAACTACCCACAAAATTACCCCCACAATGCATTGTGTGAATGGTTGATTACTGTCCGAGCAGATCAAACTGTGGTCTTAACATTTGAAGACTTTGAAGTGGAAGGAGGAAGTTGTCAGTATGATTATGTGGCAGTAAGTTACTTGTATTGTATGGAGTATTTTTATGCCCACGCCGTTAGGTGACGGGGCATTAAGTTTTACCCTTGTCTGTACGTACATCCAAAATTTTTGTCAAAGATTTCTCAGATTGTGTATGCAAGAATGATTTGATATTTGGTCTGAAGCTTGGGTATGATGAGTTGTACCGTGTCTCCCCTTTTCAAGTCTGCCGCTCATCTACTTTCTGTTTGCTGATATATCTGTATGGTGAAGGCATCCGTGTCCCATGGTCACATTTTCTTCATTTGATAAATGAATTCACTGATGGATGAAATTTTAAGTGCCAGTCTCATCTACTAGCAATATCAGTTAATTCGGCTCCAGTTTTACAGATTTGGCCATTGCTTGACATCTCCTTGATATTTATTGTATTTACCTGTACAATCAGTGCACAAGTTCAAATATGAAAAAATTTTCTTTTCTTAACAGCTAAATAAATATTCATGAAACTTTGTAAAAAAATGAGTTAATGCATAATCGATTGATTCCTCATTAGGTGGCGAATGGATGGTTAACTAATACAGTAGACTCTGCCTAATCGGATACAAGAATTGTCAGAAAAAAATATTCTATTTGCCGGAGTACTCGATTGTCCGGTAAACTCATTTTTGGCAATAGGAAATCTTTCTGTTGGCAAGAATGGGGTTGAAATGTTGAAGGGCATGGCACCATGTAGAAACTTAGTATCCTAAAACCTCATTTTTAGACATTTTGTAGTTAAAATCTATTGTTTTCATTGTAGAATAAATGCAATTTCACAGATTACGTCACCATCGTAATCAGGTCAAACTGTGTATTGCCAGCTGACTGTTGGAAATTAAACAATGTATTCAAAAATTAATAAACATTTTTATGTATCTGAATAAACTTATTTTCCTCTCTTTTGTGTTTTCTATTTCCTCTCATCAGTGTGTAATCATCCCATTATTAGATCATGTAGTTACAATTTTCATCATATGCTAAAAATAACTTAGGGTAAAGCCAGTTTGTTAACAAAATAGCGGCTGGTAGGTCAGCGATCGATCTTTGTAGAATCTTCCTGATTACACAATTTGGAGAATTTTTATAGAAATACACCATGATCCATGGACCCACAACTTCTTGTAGTAAATTATGTTTTATAACCGCTGTGCATAGTCTCACAGGCACTTCGAACAAATATGCAAATTATGCAAATTACTTCTCGTCGACATTTATCTTCCTTGCTCTGTTTTACACGATAAGTACACAAAACCATTGACAAATCAAATGATTTCCACCCAGAAAAACTTGATGAAATACAAAAAACAAGAGAAAGGAATTCAAATCATATTTTATTCTTTTTTAAATACATAATGTTATTAATTTTCGTTGTACAGACATACAATATGCAAATTAGCTCCGACTTCACGATCTCGCTTCCTAGACATAAATACACAAAACCAAACAAAATTCTCACTATCAAAACTTATGAATATACAAAAACAAAAGAATTGACCACAACATGTTTTATTATACCCCTCACTTGAAAAGTGGGGGTATATTGTGATGGGGTTGTCCGTCCGTCCGTCTGTCCGTCCTTCCGTCCGTCCATCCGTTACACCTGAGGGTACTCATCTATTATCAGCTACTCCTCCTGAACCAGTGAACAGATTTTCATGAAACTTTGATACAGTCTTTATGACATAATGTAGATGTGCACCTCCTATATCAGAATTTAATTTGATTGATTTTTTAGGTTTCCAATAGCAAAACATGGACTTAGCCATTACATTACAAGGGGTACCCATCTCTTATCCGCTACTCCTCCTGAACCAGTGAACAGATTTTCATGAAACTTTAACACAGTCTTTATAACATAATGTAGATGTGCACCTCCTATATAAGAATTTAATTTGATTGATTTTTTAGGTTTCCCATAGCAAAACATGGACTTAGCCATTACATTACAAGGGGTACCCATCTCTTATCCGCTACTTCTCCTGAACCAGTGAACAGATTTTCATGAAACTTTAACACAGTCTTCATGACATAATGTAGATGTGCACCTCCTATTTTAGAATTTGATTTGATTGATTTTTGGGGTTTCCCATAGCAAACATGGACTTAGCCATTACAAGGGGGTACCCATCTCTTATCTGCTACTCCTCCTGAACCAGTAAACAGATTTTCATGAAACTTTAACACAGTCTTTATGACATAATGTAGATGTGCACCTCCTATTTCAGAATTTGATTTTGATTGATTTTTGGGGTTTCCCATAGCAAAACATGGACTTAGCCATTACATTACAAGGGGGTACCCATCTCTTATCCGCTACTCCTCCTGAACCAGTAAACAGATTTTCATGAAATTTTAACACAGTCTTCATGACATAATGTAGATGTGCACCTCCTATTTCAGAATTTGATTTGATTGATTTTTGGGGTTTCCCATAGCAAAACATGGACAGCCTTTACATTACAAGGGGGAGGGGGTACCCATCTCTTATCCGCTACTCCTCCTGAACCACTGAATAGATTTTGATGAAACTTTTACACAGTCTTTATGACATAATGTAGATGTGCACTATCTATTTCAGAATTTAATTTGATTGATTTTTGGAGTTTCCCATACCAAACCTGGACTTACCCATTACTAGTGGGTACCCATCTCTTATCCGCTACCCCCTCTGAACCACTGAACATATTTTCATGAAACTTCAACACAGTCTTTATGACATAATGTAGATGTGCACCTCCTATTTCAGAATTTGATTTGATTGATTTTATAATTTCTGGAAACAAATGGGGTTGTGGGGGGTATTTATTAGTGAGCTTTGCTCACAGTTCTTCTAGTTTTTGATTAAGTGGGTAATATTTATTGATTTCCTGGCAGATTTATGGCTTCCTCACCTGTTGACACTTCCGTGCGAATGTTTACCTGTAATCAGCTGTAATTAGAATATTCGATTTCGATGACACTGATCAGCACACACCGCATTTTTTTATTCAAATGGCGATATATTCTCTTATCCGATATTCAATTAGGCGGAAAAATTAACACTATAACTATGGGAAATGGTTTTCGTGTTTTAAAATTGTATTCGATTTGCTGATATATTCCTTTATCCGATATTCGATTTCATGGAGTCCACTGTATCACATAAAATGAAAAATTACTGTTATGCATAAAAAGCTAGAAATGAATGAAATAAAGTATGTTGTTTATTAGTTCAGAAAGAAAGAGAAATTCAGAGACATAATGTTATCAAGTTTAAAATACCGTATATTTTCGATTATAAGTCGGTTCGATTATAAGTCGGAAAGTCTTTTCGTGAAGAAAAACTTTGTATTTAGTGTTGATCACGATTATAAGTCGGTCGGAGATGGTTGTCAAGTTGTGTACCAAAACTTCAACATGAAATCGCTATAATTTATTAAATGGCGTACATTGGAATAAAAGAATGTCTTCTACATGAGATAAATGCTGCGTGTGAAGCATTTTACATGTGCTAAAAGCAGCTTATTCACGTTTCTAGCCAAGACATCGTATTAAGGGGGAATAACTGAAGTTTGTTTACTTATATCGTACGACCAAATACCCAAAGATATGATAAACGAAATGAGATCAAAAGTACGTGTTTCCAATATTAAAAATTTTTACAGCCGGTCTAAAATTAGTATTAAAATATAAATTATTTCTTTTATATGGAATTAAAGTTAAAAAAATAATAAACAGTATTGGAAATGTCACATAAGATACGATATGACATTCCTAGGAGAAAGGTGTTAGTTATTGTCGGTTTTCGGTAATTAGTGAAATCAACTTAGTACACAAATAGTGAAACGTAAATACACATAAAGTACCTCCATGATGCTGAAATGAAAACATCGTGAATTTAGTAAGAAAACAACTAAAAAATGCTTATTTCTTTTATTAAAAGTAATAAATAATGTGTCAATAGAACCAGATGATTGTTGAATACCGGCAAACTGTATTTGGTCATCATTGAATGTGTCTACCGGACATTTTACGTTCTCGACTTTCCTCCTTGGTTCTTGGTTACTCTTATAAGTCGGATCCCTTCTCTGGAAATGAATTTTAGCTCCCAAATTTCCGACTTATAATCGAGTATATACGGTATATATTATTTGTGAACAAATATGCAAAATATTTAAAAAATAATATTCATTTAAAGAAAAAGATTGGAATCAAATTTATCGTTGTCAATCAAAATCAATTCAATTGGAGAGAAACCTGATTCATTCCAGCCTCATAGTGTACAATTATGTTTAATATTACCTAAAATGCGACTAAACTGTAATCATAATATAAGCCTTACATTTGAAGAATATTGTTAACTGTTGCCATTAGATGTTTCACATAAATCTGAAATAAAAAAAAAATAAAATAAAGCAAAAATCTGAAATTGGGATTCTTTTTTTGCAGGAAAATCACAGTATCA
>MJUU01054647.1:45650-55816 GCA_002080025.1 Modiolus philippinarum | reverse complement strand
AATATGTCTACATTCACTATTTATTGTGATTAAAATATTTCATTAAATCATTAATCTTCGACAAATTATCCTTCAGGGTTCCCCTCATTCCATTTTTCTTTTTAAATCATATCTTCTTGAAAAGGTAAATAGTGTCCTAACTGAGCAGGAGGGTTGATATCCAAAAAGGCGTACCACAAGGGTCTATACAGGGTCGTTACTGTTTAACATATTCATTAATGACATCTTTTATTTTGTAAAAGATAGTAATTTATATCACTATATTGGTGGTAACATTTTATATTTCAGTAGTTCAGATTATGACGTCATGATTTCTGCTTTAGAGTCTAAGTCTCAAGTGCTAATTGACTGGTTCAAAATAAATAAGATACAGGTCATCCGTGATAAATTTTGTAAGAAAACATATTCACAAAAGCCTGGGACAAAAGCATTGTATTCAAATTCAAGAAAAATATATTATCATGTGAAGAAACAGTGAAATTACTTGGTATAGATATTGACTATTAACTCAAATTTGATACACATATCACAGAAATTGAATGTAGTAAAAAAGGTTGGGATCTTTGATGTCTAGCTAGATATACTTACTATTTTTCATACGCTATTTTGATTAATTTTAATTTTTTGGCCTGGCATTTCTGTACAGAAAACATTCTTAAATGGAAAATGTTTAAAAAAAGCATTGCGTTTTATAGATGATTTTACATCACGATATGCGGATTTATTTGAAAAAGTCAAATTACCAGCCCTGCAAGTTAGAACTGAGTTTGAATTTTGTCAAAAAGTTGTTTAGAGTTGAAATTTGTCAAAAATGGCAATTTTGAATTTTTGGGTGAAAAATATCGATTTTTGAGAATTCAATTTTCAAAATCAAAAAATTCTGAAAATTTGCACAAAATGTTAAAAGGTTCCAAAAGAAGCTGACAAAATTTCAAACTGATTCATCGTGGTTCACAGAAGATACACGATTTGTCTGTTAGTGGGAAAACAAGGCTTTTTGAAGAAACAACCCTGGGAATGTTTATAGTCCCTATCATTCATGGATTAAATGAAAACCGGGCCCAAAACTTTGAGATGGGAAAATGTTTTCGCGGGTTTAGGCTTTGTAGTGGACAATAAAGAAAACCAATCCTGCGTAAATTCGCACCAAAATCCTATTCTTGTGCATTTCATGCCATGTATTGCGAGTGGCGTGGTTTAAAAATCAGTCATGCGGATTTTTTTTAAGCCTGTGTAAAACGGGACTTTCGAGATAGGAACTCTCGTTTAATTGAAGGCGGAAACGTTCACCTCAAATACCAGTGAGACGGAGTGACTGGATTCTTGACTTATTGAAATAAATACATACCAAATAAAACATAAAATATTTATGAATTTTTAATTGTTGCTACATGAATTTTTTTAGCTAATTTCAATTGACGAAAAACAATTAACCTGAAGCACTACAACAGATTCAATATAAACCACCCTTAGCTCAACAGTGTTCATTAATTATTACATTTCATGCATATTCATTTGAATTCCGTCAATTTGAAAGATGAACAATGATCACGTTTCATATTAATGTGAAGTTGCAATTCCCATGAAACACATTTGACCACATGTTCACGTGTAATTTGTAAAAATTTGTAATTTGTAAAAATAGAATCCCAATGTGCATGATGTACTTTGCTGAAAATGAATTGTGTTTTTGTATATTTTGGTTAAAATGTAATTATCAGAATTGAATGCATTATTTTGAAGTTTCATAGGGATTATGAAAGTACTGGTAAAAATCTAGATTCAAAACATATGCTAACCACTAATTCTACGTTTACCAGTCCCTTAACTGGTAAAACTTACACAACACAATCATATGACCCTCTGGATTGTTCTACCGAAAATGTCATTCATGATACTGAAGTACATTAGGCGAACTTTTGTATGTTGGTGAAACTAGAAACTCGTCACGATCACGTATAAATGAACATCGTAATGGCGCCCGCCAAAAACCTTAACTTTGAGGTTCCCAATAATCATTTTAATCAGCCTGTTCATGATCAGTGTAATCATACAAGATCGTTTACTAAAAGTAACACCCAAATCTTAATACACCTTCCGCACGGATAGAAAATTACGGTATTTTGGATAAAAGAGTCGGGAATTGCACTGCCTTATGGATAATATTTAAAGGAATAGAAAATTTATGTTAATATGATGAACTTATTCAATGTCAGCTAAAGATCAAGACGAAGCCATGGTCATAAACATTATAAATCCAGACCTTCTGTTGGTGTTACATCTTCTTCTTATGAATTCACAAACAGATCTGATTTGTTCAATGATCTACTGCAAGGTTTGTATTAATCTTTGGTTGTACATTACTGTTTTTCTCTCCGAGTTCACGAGTTCTGCTGTACCTGCAGACAAAGCTTCTACTTACATCGTTTTTGTATGTAAAGCACATAATTACAACTGCCTCATCGCAGAACTAGGCAAAGGGTTTTCACAAAAATGAAATTAATTCCAAGCACAGGTCATTCATGTCCTTTTTGAATATTAATATTAAAAGATCACAAAACAACCTGTCATACCTATATTGGGTACCAAAATTAAACAAAAATCCATACAAGGTAAAATACAACGCAGGATCTTCATCTTGCTCAAATACTGAATTGTCTATTGAACTAACTTAAATTTTGTCCACAGTGAAAGACAGCCATGAAGCAAACTGTGAAACTTTTCATGCCCGAAGTGGCATAAATCACATGCGAATACTGAAAAATTCTAAGGATGTTTTGGAAAATCTTCAATTCCGTTCATTTTTTTCAAATACATTCTTTCTTTCCACATTGTATACTACGCTTCCTCGTGATAAACTAAAATCATGTATCAAAGGTATCATCCAAAAAGCCTATTAACAAAATGTTGTATTAGGTAATAAATCCACATTTTTTTTCAAAAACCAATTTAGAAGGAAATGTATGTAAAAAACAGGAGCACAGTTTGCTCAATTTTCTTATTGATAACGTATTTGTCACATTCGTAGGTGCTATTTATCAACAGAAAGTTGATCAATGGGCACTAATTGTGCTCCTCTACTCGCAGGCTTGTTTATATATTCTTACGAGACTGAATTTCTTCATGGACTTTTAAAAGATCATAAAATAAAAGATGCTAGATCCATAAATCTCGCTTATAGATTTATTGTATATTGATGATGTTCTTTCCATTTATAACGCAACCTTTGCTACATGGATCCCATTGATAAATCCTCCAGAACTGGAAACCACTAGATATATATCTTTTTGGACTTACATCCCAAATTTGACGTCAACGGTCATCTCGGTACTAAAATTTACGACATAAGGGATGATTTAAATTTTAAAATTATCAATTTCCATAGCATGGACAGTAATATTTCAGCTTTTTCAGCTTACGGAGTGTATACGAACCGTTATATGAGAGATAGCACAAATTATCAATAGACATAGTTTTTGAGGCTTCAAAAAAAATTCCGTCTCACACGATCATTAAAAAGTTCTTCAATAGATATCAGTCCCTTATTCAAATATTTGAAATTTTGTACCGAAATCTGATTCAACATTCTTTTTCACTTAATACTTTGGTGATTATATCTTTTAGCTGTCTACGATCTTTCAATGGCAATTGCTGTTGACTTGCTACCGGACTTTGGCTTTTTCCCTCATGGACTTTGGTTTTTTCTCTCATGGACTTTGGCTTTTTCCCTCATGGACTTTGGTTTTTTTCTCATGGACTTTGGCTTTTTCCCTCATGGACTTTGGCTTTTTCTCTCATGGACTTTGGCTTTTTCCCTCATGGACTTTGGCTTTTTCCCTCATGGACTTTGGCTTTTTCTCTCATGGACTTTGGCTTTTTCCCTCATGGACTTTGGCTTTTTCTCTCATGGACTTTGGTTTTTTCCCTCATGGACTTTGGCTTTTTCCCTCATGGACTTTGGCTTTTTTCTCATGGACTTTGGCTTTTTCTCTCATGGACTTTTGCTTTTTCCTCATGGACTTTGTCTTTTTCTCTCATGGACTTTTGCTTTTGAATATTCTGTTCGGTGTTTTTTGCTGTTACACCCATTATACAGAAGTTTCTGTAAATTTACTTTCTGCATTTAGCCAATTTCGACAACTAATGCCTTTTCATCCCAGATCAATTGATGGAAATCAATAGATCGAAATATGTGTGAAAACTGATAGAGAACAGGATTACCAATAGGGTCTAAATACAAAAGCCAAAGTCAATGACGGACAGAGCTATGTAAAAGGAGGATACGCCTTAGTCTTAAACAAAATTTCCGTAGATTTAAATAATGCAAGTTTTCAAATAAAATCGGTTTTCTGGAAAGCACGGAGGTACAGGCTACTATGTTGGTGAATACCCTCAGGGATTAACATCGACCTAGTGGTAATAAATATTAAAAAATAAAAGTGCTATCATTTGCTTCTTTGAAAAAAAATCGAAATTAAAAAAAGAATAGTTTAAAATGTAAATTTAATGTTCTTTTTTAAGTTTTTGAAATGAAATGTAATTATTTACTTTTTTTAACATGGAGCTTTAACTTGTTGGTTTAAAATTTTAAAAAAATCATAGTATTAAAGAGACTACACATCTGGTTTAGATGTGAACATAGTCTTTACAAATGTACTCCCTGCAACTAGAGAACTTTAAGATGAATTTCCCACCATCATTGGTGTTTATTCCTTACCTAATGTAACAACTGTGAAAATATAACTTAAATTGCAAAAATCAAAACAAAACCAAACCAAAAAAAAACACACACACACACACGATACTTTATGTCATTCTTACACACATTTTTCGTACAACCGATATATTTTCAAAGCTTATCATCAACAATTCTTCAAATAGGCCGAACTGCAAGGAAAAGTTGCCGAATAGAAATGTCATTAGCCAGAAATGAAAAAAATACATTTTTGTAATAGCTAGGGTCTGTAAGTCTCGTCACTGCAAGGAACTGCAAGGAAATAAGGAAAATAACAAAGTTGCCGAATAGAAATGTCATTTGCCAGAAAGGGAAAAATATATATACATTTTTGTAATAGCTAGGGTCTGTAAGTCTCGTCACATGACCAACGAGAATGAATGAGAAACATTATCACTTATGTAGTACTATTGTGGAATAGTAGGATTTCGACTCACAGATTAAATTAAACATGGAATTGATTTTCAATTAACCACAATATTTTTAAATTAATGAATTATGATCTTTATTACCTTAACTTAGGTAGAAGTTATATAAAATAGCAATTTTCTTTGAGACACGAAGTCTCTATCAACCAGACTCTTCCAGCTATGGTAAATATCCAAATGTGAAGCATCTAATCAACAAAGACTTTGTGACATTGAGAAAAATGTTCCGGAAGTGAAATCGGTTGACGTATTTGATATGCGTTTTGTGCAGTGACGTCACAAGTTTCCAGATAGTGAAAGTGAAAGTAGAACGCGACTTACAAACCCTATACAGTGTAAAACCACTGGTCCTGATTAAGTACAAAAAATTATTCCGAAGTTATTTCTTATCCGATTTAACGACATTTTCACCATTACACTCAGACTTTTATACAGTTAAATTGTTTATTTGGACATTATTAAATGAGTTGTAGTTTTAGAGAATCGACGATTTAAACAGGAAGTAAAATTTTGACGTCACAATTTTACTTGCTTATATAGGGACTTGCGAGACTAAATTTTAAACTTTGTGTTTAAATTATTTGAACTTTTGAAACTACAGCTCATAAGATTACTTCCAAATAAACAATTAAACTATATAAAATTCTGAGTGTAATGGTAAAAATTTCGTTGAAATCGGATATGAAATGACTTCAGAATATTTTTAGGAGGATTTACGGTACGTAAATCCTTCTTATGCTGTCGCTTTCTTCAGAAAAATCCCGGGTATGAATATGCACTTCGAGATCAAAAATTAATTTTTTGTGGCCAAATTCATTGCCAATTTCTTTTTCAACATTATTGTAAACTGCATAAGAAATATAACATATAAATGTAAGTTTTAAGCATAATTAAAATAGAATTGTCGAGGGAATATTTTAGCAGTTGACATTGTGTCACGTGACAAGTTAATTATAAATAACTTCAAATATTACCGTAGTTGTAGAAATAATAGTCAATTACCTGTGACCTGAATATTTGTAATGTTTCTGAATTTAAAAGATGCAATAAATAAATAAATAAATAAATAACTCTAATAATTCAGTATCTGATTAAAAAAATTATATAAATAAAATAATAAACCGATGATTTAGAATTATTTCTTATTTAGTAAGCGTAGTTTACACGTAGTGGTAATTTGATAAAGAATTGTTCAAAAATGATAACTTGTATAGCTCTTTTATCGATACTGAAAACAATATTAAATTGCCAATATATATTTTTGTTTTAAGAACCCTCTTAGAGACAAAGGATGAACAATTATTCATGTTTTCATTGGCGGATTAAGAGATGAGTTCGGGGATGGAAACCTCCCCTTTTTCTCGATTTTTTTTTTAATTTCGTGCAGAATTTGACGGGAACCTCATCGGATCTCCCCCTTTTCGTAGGTTGGATCCGCCGGTGTATTTCACTGTCTTTTGACATATTTTTGTTCAGATTTATAAAGTATTGGTGATACTGACAAATGATCATTTAGAGACGTATATTGATATACGGCCTTTAACATGTTAAGTGATCAATACAAATGCAAAAAAAATCTCAGCTCGAATTGAGTATAGCTGTAGTAGAATTTAAACTTATCAATTAGTAATATGCAGAATTCAAATTTACAGCAACTTTGGTTTATAGTCACTATTAAACGCTGAAATTTATTCTCTCTTTTCACACAAAAAAAAAAAAGAAAATAAAAACCGCATAAATTTGAAGTCTTATTAATGCAACCTAGAGGCGATGTGAAAATATTTTTTTTTTTGCCGGATATCGACAGTTATGCAAGATGTTCCCTTATTACTTCGGAATCATAATATGGTCAAGATACGGTGTTTACATGTGCCTTACTTCTTTTATCCATTTTCAATTACATACCAACACATTTTTATGGAATCGCTAGATAAAAATTATATTCCCCATATTATCTTCTATTTATGTCCATGCTTACTTATATTAGCTAAAACAGAACGTACGTCATTTCTTTAGCACTAACATTGCAGTTTAATTGGAAACCTTTTATGTTCCCCGTATTATCAATGATATTTGTCGATGGGCTATAATCAACCAGTTGGACCGACACTAGACAAGGGGCAGCTTTCAACGGTAAAGAATATAGGCTTGCAATAAACTAGCGTACTAACTAAACCACTACCAGGTGATGTGCGTTTGTCATACCCATTTGCTAGACGCAAAAATATATGAGGCTTTCAACAATGAGAAAACACTAATATCTAATAGTACATTGGAGACGGATCCTAGCACTAGTTGCATTGGCTTGAGCAGAATTCACTTGATGGACGTCGAACAACACTACGTCCATGTTTGTCAACATCAATATATGCGGGATCAGACATAAGATATTAGGCAAAGTGCTCTAAAAACACTGTCATCCATTGCCCGAAAGAGGGGCCAAAAGACAATTTGAAATACACACGACCACGACCACAGGATAGTCATGAGTTGGTTGTAAGAGGACTTGGCAAATAAAATGGGGAGATGAGTGCATTATAACTACAGATGGTGAAAATAGTTTGATTTTTTAAAGAAAATATGAAAACCAAAATGAAAAATTTTGAAAATTTTAACTGAAGAAAACAAGAGAGCATACAACTCAATCAATGGAGATCTTTATAAGAACTCCACACTTCGAGAAAAAATAATGGATATTGTCAACGACTGAATGTACAGGAGACAAAATTCCTACAGATACATGGTAAAATTATTTAGTCTTTTGTTTCCCGTAAATAATTTTAAGATTATCTGTTTTCGAAATTAAAGCGTAAATCCGACTAAACAGTACTTCAGTACTTTGATTTTAAATGTGGTTTTATATGAAATATATAGGGAAAAAATTGCAGGTGACGAATAATTATGTCCAGTGACTGTACACTAGAGGCATTTCAAAAGAAATGGTTGGTTAAATAAAGGTGTCTCACTTTAGCAAAGTACAAAAAGCCGAGCAACCTCAGAAATCCGAATAGCATATACACAAATTTAAAAACCTCACTTAATATATTGTATACATGATGTTTTAATGATTTTGACACGAACGGGATGTCGTAGAGTTTAATGTTATTTTAAACAGGAAATAAACAGGTAAACACGCATCAATTCGTTGCTAACACTTCTTTTCTTTTACTGGACTGCACTATAGTACAGCTTTCGTCGTCGTCTGTCCCACCAAGTCGTGTATATCTGGGTCGATCTGTATTCTTTTCATCCCTGGTTATACACTTTACAGATAGCCTATAGATAAAATGTAGTATATGTAGTATTATTATGCTTCCTGTAAGAAACTGCATTAATAGTGTCTGATATACTATTTTAGCATAGTATACGTACAGCCATGCACTATGGCTGTCACATGACTTTGAAGGCGGAGCTACAGTACTGTCAATGAAATAGTGATGAAAATTTTACCTGAAAGGATCTACTGTCACATAAATCAACCTTAGTTTGATAATATTTCTTATAAAATAAGGTTTTTACCCCACTTGTGACCATTCATTTTACTTATCTCTTCATTTTATATCATGAAATAAATGAATTTTTGAGATTTGCCATAAAAAGTTATTTTTCAAATTTCCATGACAACATGTATTTGAAATACAGAAATTTTAAACTGACAGTAACTAAATGAAAAGAACAGCTATTATTAACTTGGAAATTGAAATTAAATAATGAAAATAAATGACACAGTCAGCATAATAATGATAATAACACTGTGTTTAGCAATGACTATGCCAAAATAGTGATCAGGGTTGAATACACATAGTGCACTCCCCTTCGGGTCGTGCACCATGGCCTCAACCCTGACCACTATTTTAGCCTGTTTATAAATATTTTTACCGTCAAATGTTATTTGTAATAGATGTATTGCGATTCTAATGCAATTTAATCATTTAGTGTCATTTTAATATTTAAATTAGTTGTAATTCGACAAGAGGGAACCTGCTTTGTCCTAATCATGTACATAGTGCAATCGACGGTCAGTTATGACCAATCAAATGATCTGTTACATAAACGTTGCATTAGAATTAAAATATGGACTAATCGTTAGTCAATAGTAGGTCGATAATAGATTTAAATTAAACAAAAGAAGCGAGGAACTCTTTTTAGCTCACCTGGCCTAAAAGGCAATGTGAGCTATTGCCATCACTTGGCGTCCGACATCGTCCGTCGTCCGTCCGTCCGTCCGTCGTAAACTTTTTCAAAAATCTTCTCCTCTGAAACGGCTTTGCCAATTTTAACCAAACTTGGTCTGAATCATTACCAGTGTATCAAAATTGTGTTCGATTAATCCGAGGACCAAACAACATGGCTGCCGATACTAAAAATAGCATATAGGGGTAAATTCCTGTTTTTGGAAAATAACTCAAAAAACCATTACAGATATGAAAGGTGTAAAAGTGATCAGCATGACAAGATCTACCTGCCCTGCAATTTTGAAGAAAATCCGAAAACCCGTATAAGAGTTATTTCCCTTTTCCGCAAAATTTTCAAAATTTTGATAATTTTTGATTTTTTTATCAAAAAGGTATAACAGATAGAGGTCAACTTTAAATTGCAAAAATGTTCAGCATGAAGATCTACCCACTTAGAAATTTTGACGAAAATTTGAGTACGTATAGAGGAGTTATTGCCCTTTATTGGTCAAATATTTTGGAATTTTATACATTTTGCTTTGCATTTCAAGAAAGACTTGAGATAGAGGTTAAGATTTAGAGCAAAAATGCTTAGTATGTCAAGGACTGCATTTTATCTTCATGATGGTAGTTGTGGACCTCATCCAAGATGGCCGCCAGTGGGAGAACTTCGTTTTCCATTGGACCCTATGGGAAAACACGTTCAAAGATCTTCTCCTCTGAGACTACTTTAACCAATTGGAACCACACAACTGTCCTTAGGCGGTCTCCTTTGAAAAATTTGTCCAGCAAGTCCCCATTAGATCCTAGATGCCACCAGTGGGGAAC
>MJUU01054647.1:31745-45206 GCA_002080025.1 Modiolus philippinarum | reverse complement strand
AAATTCAAGAAAAATATATTATCATGTGAAGAAACAGTGAAATTACTTGGTATAGATATTGACTATTAACTCAAATTTGATACACATATCACAGAAATTGAATGTAGTAAAAAAGGTTGGGATCTTTAATGTCTAGCTAAATATACTTACTATTTTTCATACGCTATTTTGATTAATTTTAATTTTTTGGCCTGGCATTTCTGTACAGAAAACATTCTTAAATGGAAAATGTTAAAAAAAAGCATTGCGTTTTATAGATGATTTTACATCACGATATGCGGATTTATTTGAAAAATTCAAATTACCAGCCCTGCAAGTTAGAACTGAGTTTGAATTTTGTCAAAAAGTTGTTTAGAGTTGAAATTTGTCAAAAATGGCAATTTTGAATTTTTGGGTGAAAAATATCGATTTTTGAGAATTCAATTTTCAAAATCAAAAAATTCTGAAAATTTGCACAAAATGTTAAAAGGTTCCAAAAGAAGCTGACAAAATTTCAAACTGATTCATCGTGGTTCACAGAAGATACGCGATTTGTCTGTTAGTGGGAAAACAAGGCTTTTTGAAGAAACAACCCTGGGAATGTTTAAAGTCCCTATCATTCATGGATTAAATGAAAACCGGGCCCAAAACTTTGAGATGGGAAAAATGTTTTCGCGGGTTTAGGCTTTGTAGTGGACAGTAAAGAAAACCAATCATGCGTAAATTCGCACCAAAAACCTATTCTTGTGCATTTCATGCCATGTATTGCGAGTGGCGTGGTTTAAGCCTGTGTAATACGGGACTTTCGAGATGGGAACTCTCGTTTAATTGAAGGCGGAAACGTTCACCTCAAATACCAGTGAGACGGAGTGACTGGATTCTTGACTTATTGAAATAAATACATGCCAAATAAAACAGAAAATATTTATGAATTTTTAATTGTTGCTACATGAATTTTTTTAGCTAATTTTAATTGACGAAAAACAATTAACCTGAAGCACTACAACAGATTCAATATAAACCACCCTCAGCTCAACAGTGTTCATTAATTATTACATTTCATGCATATTCATTTGAATTCCGTCAATTTGAAAGGTAAACAATGATCACGTGGCATATTAATGTGAAGTTGCAATTCCCATGAAACACATTTGACCACATGTTCACGTGTAATTTGTAAAAATTTGTAATTTGTAAAAATAGAATCCCAATGTGCATGATGTACTTTGCTGAAAATGAATTGTGTTTTTGTATATTTTGGTTAAAATGTAATTATAAGAATTGAATGCATTATTTTGAAGTTTCATAGGGATTATGAAAGTACTGACCGGGCGCACATTTTCAACATGAAGCGCTACTGTGCTTCATTAAAAATGTGCTTCGGTCAACACTTTCATACCCAACTGAAACTTCAAAAAATGCATTAAATTCTTAAGTGATTCCCTCACATGTATTGGTGTATTGATTTTTTTCATATAGTATCAGAAATTTATTCCGGTTTAAATCCCGTATTACAAGTAAATTAGCAGTTACATTGTTTGAAAATAGTTTTTTTTTCATTGGCACTCAGTATAATTAAATAAAGTTCTACTTACTTACTTAATTCCAAGTAGCATATAAATATATGAAGTGCCTAAGTCCGACATATAGATTTCCACAGTTTGCATAAATCAATGCTCCCCGTTTCCCTTCTTTTTTTCTGATGTTGAATATAGTGGGCAGTTATGATGTTTAATATAAATCTTCAGATTTTCTATATACATTTGTAGTTATTCTATATTTTATAATTTCCTTAAAGTTAATCATAATGAAAATATGCAACCGAGGGAGTGAAAATTATAAATTTTTGGATTTTCTCCCCAAAACTAGATTTTTAGATGCGAAAGATAATTCTAGACACGAGCGATAAGGATTACCTAAAAAATACTAAAAAAATAAATCAAATATGTTAAAAAGTCTTATGACAACGATTTACCACAGTTTCAAGGAAATAGAAAGAAGTAATTATACCCCCGCTTGAAATGTGGAGGTATATAGTAATGGGGTTGTCCGTCTGTCCGTCCGTCCGTTACACTTGAGGGTACCCATCTCTTATCCGCTACTCCTCCTGAACCACTGAGCAGATTTTATGAAACTTTAAAACAGTCTTTGTGACATAATATATCTTTATTAGAAATGCATAATTGTACCCCTGAGGGTTGAAAGCATATATATAGATACAGACATAAAGACGAAATACAACATAAAAATAAAATATTCCAAATTTTTCGACTCTCTACGTATATTTAACATTTCTTTTATATTGTTGATGGTGAACCATGCAATCATATGTCCACTTTTCTCAGTATAAGTGACTTTTTTATAAATGGAGCAACATATTGCAAGTGATCCGATGAAGATAATATCTCAACAATATTTGTATTGTTATTGTTATTGTTTTCAAAAGTATTTACATTTTTTATTTTAAATTCCTTTCTAATAAGGTTATATTTTTGACATTCAAAAATGAAACGAGTTTCATCTTCTATTTGATTTAAATCACAGTATTTACAAATTCTATTTTCTCTTTTAATCTTTTTATATCTGCCTCTTTCTATTTCTAAAAAGTGATCACTAATTCTCATTTTGCATATATTTTTCCTATCTTCAAAATTAGTATTTAACATAAAATTTTCAATTATATATTTAGTTTTAATTTTACTGTAAAAGAATATTTTATTGTTTTCAGTTGATGATTTCAATTTATCAAAGAATATGTTTTCATATTCAGTTTTTAATTGCTCTTTTATATAAGATTATATAAGATTATAAAACTCTTGATAATATTATCAAGAGTTTTATAATCTTTTAGACAATTCAGATTTTTTAATTGGTTAACATCAATGTTGTTTGATGAACAAATATTATTTACATATGAATACCAGGAGTATGTTCCATTTGAATGGAGATGTTCAGATAATAAAAATGCATCATCCAATAAAGAATTACTAGTGTGACTGAAGAGTCTAACTAGATATTTAATGGATTGTGCTTTAATATATGTATCTAGTGGATATTGAGCTAGTTCTGCTCTAGCTGCTATATTGACAGATTGTTTACTGAGGCCTAATATGAATTTGCAGAATTTTAAGTTTGTTTTTTCAATAAAATTACTATCAATCAGTGATACTTTATCAAATTTATCATTATTTTTATTTCTTTCTGTGGATTTAATGACTTGTTCATAGAAGTCCATATACTAAATTTCAGAGTTATATGTTAAAATTGGTCTTACCAATGAATCAAACAGTTTTTTATAAATGTTTAAAGGTACATTTGATAATGGATTTAGATATTTAAACATTGAAAACATTACTTTGTTTCCTTTTTTTGACAATTCCAAATGAGATGAATGAAACTTTCCTGAAGACTCAATTATATTGCCTAAATATTTATATTTTAGTACTTTTTCTATTTTTTCACCATTAAGAAAAAACTCATTCTTTTTATCTAATATGTTTTTTTGTTGAAATATCATAGTTTTAGTTTTTTTAACATTTATACCAAGTTGCCACTTAAGACAATATTCATTTAGTTTATTGATAGAATTTTGAAGTCCTTCTGGAGTTTCAGATAATAAAAGTAAGTCATCAGCAAACATCAGCAAACATTAAACAATTTAAAGACTTGTTTTGAAGAGTGACAGGATTGCAATCTTCATCAAAATTATCTGGAATATCATTGATGTAAATATTAAAGAGCAATGAACTCAAGTTATCACCTTGTTTCACCCCTCTCTCTATATATACATTCTCTGATAATAAATTTTTAGATTTTACTGATGCAGTAGTTCTGCTGTACATATTTTTAATGACATAATATAAATTTTGATAGATGTGCACCTCCTATTTTTGAATTTGAATTAATAGGTTTTTGAGGTTTCCCATAGCAAAGCATTACATCACAAGGGTGTACCCATCTCTTATCCGCTACTCCTCTTGAACCACTGAACAGAATTTAATGAAACTTTAACACAGTCTTTGTGACATTATGTAGATGTGCACCTCCTATTTTTTCAATTTGATTTAAGTGATTTTTGGGGTTTCCCAAAACATGGACTTTGCCATTATTTACCATTACATTACTCTATCAGTTTTTAAACATCTTTGACTTTATGGTCTTCCAAACGTTTAGATTTTATCTGCACTGAAGAGACATAAGTTGTCGAAATGCGCATATGCAGAATCAAAATTCACAGTAACTTCGGTATTTAGTTATTTATTTCAAGGGTACACATCTCTTATCCGCTACTCCTCCTGAACCACTGAGCAGATTTTAATGAAACTTTAACACAGTCTTTGTGACATAATGTAGATATCAGAATTTGATTAATTGATTTTTGGGGTTTCCCATAGCAAAACATGGACTTGGCTATTACATTACAATGGGTACCCATCTCTTATCCGCTACTCCACCTGAACCACTGAATAGATTTTCATGAAACGTAAACACAGTCTTTGTGACATAATGTAGATGTGCACCTCCTATTTCAGAATTTGGTTTAATTGATTTTTGGAGTTTCCCATAGCATAATTGATTTTTGGGGTTTCCCATAGCAAAACATGGACTTTGCCATTACATTACAAGGGGGTACCCATCTCTTATCCGCTACCCCTCCTACCACTCATGAAACTTTAAGACAGTTTTTGTGGCATAATGTAGATATGCATCTTCTATTACAGAAATTGATTTGATTTGATTGATTATCAAATGGGGTAGCAGGGGTATATTTTCTAGTTCTTTTCAATCTATCAAAATGCCAGCGGGAAATTAAAATTTTCAACAGTATTTTGGCTTCAATAAGTAGTTAAATCACTCCTAGATTTCAGAATGTGTTATCAACTGGTTAATTTACGTTTTAACAGTTTTTATACGCTCCTCTGATAACGGACGTATTATGGTATACCAATGTCCGATTGTCCATCTGTCTGCCTGTCTGTCTGTCCGTCCGTTTCATATGTCGCGCTCTAACTTGACGACCATTTAGCCAATTCACGTCAAACTGTGCAGAGGTATTGGGTATGATGGCCTCACGATCTGTATAATACTTTTTTGTGAAATTTCGATTTTTCTTGTAGGAGTTATGGGACTTTATTCGTCAACTTACATGCCGCGCTCTTTTTTGACAAACGTTTGGCCAATTCACTTCAAATTTTGGAACGATATTGAATATGATGTTTGGCCAATTCACTTCAAACTTTGGAACGATATTGGATATGATGACCTCATAATCTGTATACTTTTTCGTAAAATTTTGATTTTTCTTGCAAGAGTTATGACACTTGATTTGTCAATTCTAAGGCAATTTCTACATGTCGCATTCTAACTTGACAACATTACGGCCATGTAACTTCAAACTTTGTAGAGGTACTGGATATGATGAATTCATGGTCTGTATACTTTTTCTTGAAATTTCGATTTTTCTTGAAAGAGTTATGTGACTTTATTTTTCAAATTTAAGGCAATTTTATACATAACAAACTCTTAACTGATTAATAGTTTGACCAGCTCACTTCAAAATTTGCAGATTTATTTATTAAAGAGATATCAAGCTTAATTAGGCAGTTATAGGATCATTCTAAATTGAGAACCCCTTTCTTCAATCATTTAAAATTTTGAATGGTTGATGCGACTTGGCGTAGCTGTTGCTACAAAGTTCTACTTCAAAAGCGAATGTAATTAGACAGTTTTAAACAAAGAGCGGGGAAAATGTATCTTTTATATTTTCTTATCGAGCTCAAAATACACTAAGAACATCCGAAGAACTAGATATTAATGCGGAATGACATAAAACATATTTTTGAGAGAGCTGCGTTCGTTTGTGACAGTAATTGTCAATACAGGATTTGACCTTGTATTTTTTTACATGTCAGTCAAACAGTACTACTTAAATAAATTGTCAGTACTTCTTTCGTGAAATACTAGTACTAGTTGAATAAACTGTCAGTGCTTTTTTCATGAAATACTACTTGAATAAATTGTCAGTACTTCATCATGAATTATTACTTGAATAAATTGTCAATATTTCTTTCATCAATTACTACTTGAATTAATTGTCAGTACTTATTTCATGAATTGAGTATAATTTGACATTTGACTTAAAGATACCAGTTGGTACTCGCTTTGTCATTTGAAATCACGACCAGTTTGTGCAAAAAGGAATGTACATAGAAATATTAAAAAGTCAATTGTTCAGAGAACAATTGCAAGGTCTTTCCCCGTCAATGTTAATGTTTCGTTATGTCTAATGTTTGGCCAACCATAAATGACGATGTTAACAAGGGGAGTATTTTTGAAACATAGTGTTTTCATAAATTTTTTATGGTTTCCGAGACATCGCGATAACAAAATTTCGAATGGCGGCCATTTTTAAAATGGCGGACGAAAATTTTTTTGACCTACCAGAAATGTAGATGTTCATGAGAGGAGCATTTTTGCAATACAATGTTTTCATATATTTTTTATTGTTTCCGAGATATCGCGATAACAAAATTTCGAATGGCGGCCATTTTAAAAATGGCGGACGAAAAAAAAAATTGACTCCAGATTTGTAATTAGGACCATGAAAGCTACCTAGACACCAAATTTGGTGGAAATCCGATAACTTTGAGAAATTTGCATATTTAGGGGTCAAAAACGCGTAACCGGGGTCGCGACCCAAAAAAATTTGTTTGCATAATAAATCATCCTGAGGATGAATGCAACAATTTCCCAACCTCAGAATTTTGATATCGGTTTATGAGTCTATCCGATAACAAGATAAACAGTGATCGGGGAGATAACTCCGCTACTAAAAATAGGTCAATATGCTTGCGTCGGTTTTGAGGTCCCGAAGCAATGGCGACTTATCATACTAAGTATCGAAAAGATATGTCGCGTACTTTTTTTGAGGGAATGTGGCGGAAGAAAAAGAATAAAAAAAAATAAAAATAATAATCCGAAAAATTTCAATAAGGTCTTTCACATGTGGTGAAAGACCTTAATAATAATCATAAGAAATGCAATAAGGTCTTTCCACTGTAGTGGGAAAGACCTTAATTAAACAAAATCATGATAGTATCCCCTTTTTTTCTAAAAAACGAACTAAGACTTTATACAAAACTTTACAACAAATTAAAAGGAATTGAGTGCTTTTATTTTTGAACGTCTTTTAAGCGTAACGTTAACTATCACCAACATCGCGCTTAACGTCTATTGGAAAAGGGAAGTCACCGCGTTTGTCATACAGCTTAGTTTGTAGTCCACCTCTGTTGTCAATTTCAAGATGAGACCGACGTGGAAGTGTCTGTAGTATCCTTAATTTTGAGCTCTTTTGTATAGTTCAAATGAAGAAAATCACCAAAGCAAGAGTTGTTTAGTGACAAAATATCTGTATGACGGAAGCTAAAATCAAAGGATTTGGCTAGTATGAAAGTCATGTGATATTATAATTTCAAACTGACGTGGAAAAGTAACACTAGATTATTGAAAATCCTTCTTTTTGGGGTAGTAGATACTGGTGTTCGTATAACATCTGGCTTGCATGCTAGGCACTGTGCCGAAAATGTACACAGAGATCAGGTTTTTGATATACAATTAATTAAACGTGCTAATGGTCTAAAAATAATAACAGATTTTGGCGAAACCAAAGTTAAGATAAAGGTCACACAAATACTGGTTCATAAATGTGAGCATCGGCTAAAACTTAGACAGGGTAAGGACGAGACCTAAGGTTGGATTAAGTTTAATGAATGACAGCATCCACTTTAACTTGGTTTCAAGTTTTAGGGCAAATTCAAAGCTTCGTCCAGCTAGACAATAGGGAAAACCAAGCAAATTGGTACATCTGCATCTCTCTAAATGGTTAAGTAGGACCTAAGGGGTTCACTGGTAATATTATCTAATACGGGACTTTCGGGATAGGAACTCTCGTGTAATTGAAGGCAGAAACGATCTTCTCAAATACCAGTGAGATGTATAATCGGAATCCAGTCCTATTGAATATAAATATATACCACCTAAAAACAAACTATTTATTTAATTGAAGTGTACTTATAATTTGTCCTGCATGGCAATTATTTAACTAAATTTTAATTGACGAAAAACAATTAATCTGTTCAAAGCGCTACAAATCGATTAAATATAAATCACCCTTGTCTCAACAGTGTTCATTAATTAGTGATGCCATCCAAAGGTATTGATGTATTGATTTTTTTTCGCATAATACACAAAAATGTTGTCGGAATGAACACGACTCAAAATTCCCGTATTTTACGAGATATTTTTTTTTTAATTTTTCTAGAAAAAAGTATCTTTTAATTCTGACCTAGTTGAATATTGTCAAAAATCATAAAAGTTTTAACGTTTATATCGCAAACAAGCGAATCATACTGCCAAGTGATATTTTCAGAGATTGTCTCTTTTTGATTACTTTTGATTACTTCCCGATCGTATTAAAAATTTTGTTTGTAGCATTAACCCCCGCATTAATCTTCTTTCCCAGATTCTTCCAACGGTTACTAATATCGTTGACATATTGAAATAATCTTACTTTTTTTTAAAATCTTTGAGATATTGAAATAATCTTATCTTGAAAGTTNGGGTACCTTAGATGTTCAGCTTTCAAACAGTATGCAGGTTAATTACATTGGATACAGAACTATTTCAATTTTCCCATAGAAATATCCATACTCCATTGATAAGTACTATTTTAACATACAACCTTTGGCGGACGAATTTCCTTTTGGTGGTATGATACCTATAACAGTTAACGGTCGCTTCGTTTTCAATCGCCATTTTGTCTGTTAAGAGAATAAAATCACGTGAATCGTTCAAACACGTGATTCTCTTCACCAATGGGGATTCAGAATCCCCAGCCAATTTGTAGGAGTTTTCTTAGATATAAGGATAGTAACGAGATAATTAATGCGTAATTAAGCGATTTTATATTTTTCGTAAGAACGAGATGTGTATTTGCGGAATAATGAGATATTTATAGCGTTATAACGAAGGAAATTTTGTATTTCTTGGAAAAATATTTCAATTTCGAAATGACAAGATGATTATTGGGTATTAACAACAAAGTTGTTGCTTAATTCTTTATTGAAATTTTGTTTTATGAGATTATATTTAACATACAGACTATCTGATAAGGAAGCATGGAGGGGACATGTAAAAAATTTTTTCTATCTCGTGGCCACGACATACTAAGTCGTGGCCACGAGATAGCTATGTCGTGGCCACGAGATACTAACTCGTTCCCACGACATACTTAGTCGTGGCCACGAGATAGCTAGATACTATCTCGTTCCCACGACATACTAAGTCGTGGCCACGAGATACTAACTCACTCCCACGACATACTAAGTCGTGGCCACGAGATACTTATACACTTAGAAACCTTCAACAACGAGCTTTGCTCATACTCATAGCTATCTCGTTGCCACGACTTAGTATGTCGTGGGAACGAGTTAGTTTATCGTGGCCACGACTTAGTATGTCGTGGGAACGAGATAGTATCTCGTGGCCACGACTTAGTATGTCGTGGGAAAAAGATAGTATCTCGTGGCCACGACTTAGTATGTCGTGGCCACTAGATAGAAAAAAAATCACATGTCCCCTCCATGCTTAAATCACATGTCCCCTCCATGCTTCCGTAGAAAAACATATTATTTAAAATCCAGCCTTTGTAGCCAGTTGATGTCTTGTCAGTAACATCGTTATCTAGAACTAACAACCTGGGAAGCCAAAAAACAAAAAACAAACAAAAAAAAAACAAAAACAAAAAACAAAAAACAAAAACAAAAACATAAAATGCCAAAGACAAAAATTTTAACAGTAGAATTCAGAAGCTCTCTTGACTGCATCATGTAGATATTGATTCACTATATGTTTTCAATCTTTATGTAAGTATATGCAAACGTAAATTCATTTCTAAAGCATATCTTACAGAATCTGCCTATGTCTACTCGAATAAATACATTCATTCTTTTAAGATATTTTGTTTGCGTATTAAATACACCAGTGATGTAGGATGTATTCCGGAAATAATGAAAAATACACTTACAAATAAATTTAACCAAGTAGTTAACTGCTCGACAGTCCTTATCAGACAGTTTGTATATAACTGATAATAAACTCATAAGACCAATATCTGTAATATATCATAACTATGGCGACAAATTGTCTGATTTTGTCTTATTTTCTGCTACTTTATAGCGTTATTGTGACACCCTTTTTACTAGATATGGCAGTGGATGGTTATGCTATGTATGTATGGAGAGATGGATATGATTCGGAAGTACAAGGGTGCAACACTGATAATTTTCTACAATGGGACAAAAAATCGCCATGTTTTACGCATACATGGAACGACCAACCGAAGAGAACCTGGCTATGGAGAACTTGTAATTTACATGGAAGGAAAGTGAAAAAGATATTTTTAGCGGATGTTTACCATAAATTACGTGACGGTTTTCAATCGTGTGACAATAGTGGTATTATGTTATTAAAACAGACCATAAGTGAAGGACATACACAAGTTTCTGGACTTCAGATTTATGCCTTATTTGCTGCCAGTGACATAAATGTATCAGAAAAAGACATGATTCAGTATGTAGTGTGGTATAATGATCATTGTGCAGGTAATGGTCCAGTATGTAGTATGGTGTAATGACTACTGTACAGGTAATGGTCCAGTATATAAAGTGGTATAATGACTACTGTACAGGTAATAGTCTAGTATATATACGGTGGAATAATGATCATTGTGCAGGTAATGATCTAGTATGTAGTGTAGTATAATGACTTCTGTACAGGTAATGGTCCAGTACATAGTGTGGTATAATGATCTTTGTACAGGTAATGGTCCAGTATGTAGTGTGGAATAACGACCGTTGCACAGGTAATGGTCCAGTATGTAGTGTGGTATAATGACTACTGTACAGGTAATGGTCCAGTATGTAGTGCGGTTTAATAATCATTGTGCAGGTAATGGTCCAGTATGTAGTGTGGTATAATGACTACTGTACAGGTAATGGTCCAGTATGTAGTGTGGTATAATGATCATTGTGCAGGTAATGGTCCAGTTTGTAGTATGGTATAACGACTATTGTACAGGTAATGGTCCAGTATGTAGTGTGGTATAATAACCATTGTGCAGGTAATGGTCCAGTTTGTAGTGTAGTTTAATTATCATTGTACAGGTAATGGTCCAGTATGTAGTGTGGTATAAAGACTACTGCACAGGTAATGGCCAAGAATGCAGTGTGGTATAATGACTACTGTAAAGGTAATGGTTCAGTTTGTAGTGTGGTATAATGAGAGATCATTGTGCAGGTAATGGTTCAGTAAATAGTGTGGTATAATCATCATTGTGCCGGTAATGGTCCAGTATGTAGTGTGATATAATAACCATTGTACAGGTAATGGTCCAGTATGTAGTGTAGTTTTATGACCATTGTGCAGGTAATGGTCCATTATGTAGTATGGTATAATGATCATTGTGCAGGTAATGATCCAGTATGCAGTGTAGTATTATGACTATTGTGCAGGTAATGGTCCAGTATGTAGTGTGGTGTAATCGTCGTGGTGCAGGTAATGGTCCAGTTTGTAGTGTGGTATAATGATCATTGTGTAGGTAATGGTCCAGTTTGTTGTGTGGTATAATGACCATTGTGCAAGTAATGGTCCAGTATGAAGTGTGGTGTAATGACTATTGTACAGGTAATGGTCCAGAATGTAGTATGGGATAATGATCATTGTGCAGGTAATGGTCAAGTATGTAGTGTGGTGTAACGATTATTGTACAGGTAATGGTCCTGTATGTAGTGCATGTGGTGTTATGGTCGTGGTGCAGTTAATGGTCCAGTATGCAGTGTAGTATTATGACCATTGTGCAGGTAATGGTCCAGTATGTAGTGTGGTGTAATCGTCGTGGTGCAGGTAATGGTCCAGTATGTAGTGTGGTATAATGATCATTGTGCAGGTAATGGTCCAGTATGTTGTGTGGTATAATGACCATTGTACAAGTAATGGTCCGGTATGTAGTGTGGTGTAATGACTACTGTACAGGTAATGGTCCAGTATGTAGTATGGGATAATGATCATTGTGCAGGTAATGGTCAAGTATGTAGTGTGGTGTAACGATTATTTTACAGGTAATGGTCCTGTATGTAGTGTGGTGTAATGGTCGTGGTGCAGTTAATGGTCCAGTATGTAGTGTGGGATAATGATCGTTGTACAGGTAATGGTCCAGTATGTAGTGTGGTGTAATGGTCGTGGTGCAGGTAATGGTCCAGTATGTAGTGTGGTATAATGACCATTGTACAGGTAATGGTCCAGTATGTAGTGTGGTGTAATGACTACTGTACAGGTAATGGTCCAGTCTGTAGTATGGTATAATGATCATTGTGCAGGTAATGGTCCAGTATGTTGTGTGATATGATGACCAATGTTCAAGTAATGGTCTAGTATGTAGTGTGGTTTAATGACTACTGTACAGGTAATGGTCCAGTATGTAGTATGGTATAATGATCATTGTGCAGGTAATGGTCCAGTATGTAGTGTGGTGTAAAGATAATTGAACAGGTAATGCACCAGTATGTAGTGTGGTGTAATGGTCGTGGTGCAGGTAATGATCCAGTATGTAGTGTGGTATAATGATCTTTGTGCAGGTATAGTCCAGTATGTAGTGTGGTGTAATGGTCGTGGTGCAGGTAATGGTCCAGTATGTAGTGTGGTATAATGACCATTGTGCAGGTAATGGTCCAGTATGTAGTGTAGTATAATGACCATTGTGCAGGTAATGGTCCAGTATGTAGTGTGGTATAACGACCATTGTACAGGTAATGGTCCAGTATGTAGTGTGGTATAATGACCATTGTACAGGTAATGGTCCTCCATGTATTGTGGGATAACGACCATTGTACAGGTAATGGTCTAGTATGTGGTGTGGTATAATGACCATTGTACAGGTAGGGTCCTGCAAGTATTGTAGTATAACGACCATTGTACGGGTAATGGTCCAGTATGTAGTGTGGTATAATGACCATTGTACAGGTAATGGTCCTGTATTTAGTGTGGTATAATGATCATTGTACAGCTAATGGTTCAGTATGTAGTGTGGTATAATGACTACTGTGCATGTAATGGTCCAGTTTGTTGTGTGGTATAATAACCATTGTACAGGTAATAGTCCAGTATGTAGTGTGGTGTAATGACTACTGTACAGTTAATGGTCCAGTATGTAGTATGGTATAATGATCATTGTGCAGGTAATGGTCAAGTATGTAGTGTGGTATAATGATCATTGTGAAGGTAATGGTCCGGTATGTTGTGTAGTATAATGATCATTGTACAGCTAATGGTTCAGTATGTAGTGTGGTATAATGACTACTGTACAGGTAATGGTCCTGTATTTAGTGTTGTATAATGACCATTGTATAGGTAATGGTCCAGTATGTA